>NJDC01008342.1:59312-72495 GCA_002245475.1 Calephelis virginiensis | reverse complement strand
CTATTCTTGTTGGGCTGTATCTTGTTTTCAAAATATAATTTACTGCTGTAGCACAAATGAAATAGATAAAATAGTTACTTGGCATGGGCTTGAGTGACCCAGGATGCAACCACGGCTTGAGGTACAGCTTGTTCCACAAACAACAATCTTATGACAAAGTGACGAGCTAAATCAGGTAGTTCCCTGGAAATTAACAACAATAAATATTAAATAAAAAAACAGTTTATTAAACCCAAACATTGTAAATATGAACATGAAGAGTATTAAAAAAATGACATTACAGAGATAACATAAAAGCTCTGACATTATAGCTGTAAGAATAGGTAACGCAATGAAACTGTTGTTAGTAAGTAAATTTCTAAATCTTTGCTTGATAGCTAAATAGTTGGTCTGTCTTATTTAAAGTGGCACAGAACAAAATCAATGTACAGAAGGAAATCATTTTATCTTTGCCAGACGTTTCCAAAAAGGAGCCTAGAAATCGTTCCTCATGTTATGTTTTTCCTATATTAATCGGTACTCCATTAACATCCCAAGGGACATTACATTTTGTTATTTCCGGTTATGATAAAGAGCCATAGAACTTAGCCTAAACACAAACTTTGCACTTTTATTAATAATATCCGAGGGTTAATGACAGTTTCAACTTACCGATAAACCGCTAAACATATTGTTGGATAGTTGTAAAGTGTCTCTAAGAACTGAGCAGAACGACTTTTGAGATATTCATGAAGATTTTTGCATTGTAAAGTTGGTGCCGGATTTAAATTAGCTGCAGATTTCGACTTCGAGGATTCTCCCATGGTGTAAATAACCTTTGCTTGTGGCCGGGTAAAAAGATTTTTGCATTAAGCCTGAAGACCTTTTAGTAATCGTTTAAGTCTACGACAAAGAGAATATAATCACTACGTTTTTGGTCTTCGATATCTACTTTAAAAACATGTGAATTACTATCATAACTTCATTTGAAAACCATTTGAACCATTCTATTTCAATTTTCAATTCAAAAAAACACAAAGTAGGGACTGTAGGTAAAAACAATTCGAAGGCAGTTGACAGATGACACATGACAGTTCGCAAAAGTGCTACCAGTAGGTAGGTATTTTAAAATTAAAATCTCACGTGCGACAGCTTTTGAAAGTAACATTTTCACACAAAAAATAGCATCAGCACTGACTTATCTCTGCCGACCCCTTTAAAATGAATACACTATTTCTGATTTTGCTCATAGATAAATAGGTACCGGTTAGGAGTCTATACTGCCGCTGTCTTCAAAATTGCAGTGCATGAAGGTGACGATCATGATATTTTACCCTGTGAGGTGATATCCGAAGGTTAAATTTAGATGTTGGGCTTGAAATACACAGTTTTTTGGAGTATTCCCTATTGTAAATGCGATAGAAACACTAAATGAACAAAAATCCCTTTGCAATGCCGTATTATCAAGCAATTTTGACAGGCTTGGACTTTTAGCGAATTTAACGATGGGCCCTACCAAAAATCTTGTTATTCAATTAAACAATTCAAGGGAAGTCTCTAGAATCTAGAATTCTAGGATATAAACGTCTTGGAGCCACATCCGATCAAAAGTCTCTGCTTTGTGCAAACTAGCAACCAACGCCTCCACTTAGCTATAAATTACTTGTGTTTATCGCTGTGACAAGTAAACTAGAAATCAGCTAAGTGACCATTATGAAAACAGTATTGTCGATCACTTATCGCCTCATGTATATCGCCTTATATATATCGCCTCTGTGGGTTAGCGGTTCAGTTGTTGGACTTGACTGCATGAGGACCCGGGTTCGAGTCCCGGGTCGTGCAACAAAAGAAAATTGGGTTTTTCCAATTTTCTAATAAAAAAATGTTGCTCGGGATAGGATATATGCCCGGTTGGCGATAGGCTTGCCACCTATCACATTGTGGGACTTAGTATCTTCGGCTAGTCGTGGGTACCCTTGTTGTGCCTCTGCCTACCTCTTTGGGGATATGGGCGTGAAGATCCTTTTTTTTCGATCACTTATTGATTAATGGTCCTCTAGGTAGTTAATAGTGGATTCCGTCATTTTGGAAACCAAGAAAATTATCAACCCACACAGGCTGGGTTTTATTCTTGACGGGAGCAGTCTGTATTTCCTTTTTCCTGTGCGTTGTTACTATAAGGTACTTATTTTATGTGTGAGGTCAAAAATCAGGTTCATCAACAAAATCTTTGTTGAAGATGATTGATTTATCTTCGTTTTGTTATTAAATTTATACTAACCCAACCTAGCTTAAAAAAACATTTTGAGTTGCGAAGATGGAATGGTCATTAAATGGTCAAAAGTAACACAAACATTACAAAATAACATTCTGGCGACGCTGGATCTCACAAATAAATTTCAAACAAAAAGGGAATGACGCTTTTACTTTTTAGATTTAACTTTACAATTTGCCATTAGTGAACCGTAGGTTTGCAACAAATTACTCGATTTAATTCAAAATTAGTAATAAGTCGTCATCACAGAATAGTAAGGTAGCCATAGAAGTCATATAAAAAGGGGCCTTGAGTGAAGCGGTTGCATTCTTAATTAAACATAGTGATGATTTTTTTATGAATTATGTTAATATTGAAGTCTCAACGAGATAACAAGCGATACACTAATTTTTTCATGAATAACTTTTTTTAACTTTTTCATGAATTCACTTGTGCACTATAACTATACATAATTTTACAAAATGCTATCAAACTGACTAATGTTACTATAATATTGCTTCATATATAGTATACATTAAACTTAAAAATATATATATAACTACATATAACTTAAAGTCGCCAAAATATTAATGTTTTTCTTTGGATAGCGCTAGAACTCGCATTTATATTAAACTTTGTTATATTAGTAACACTTTTTTTGATGAAATATGGGGGAGACAAAAAAAAAGTCAAGTTCAACATGTTGCCTATTTTGTAATAATATAATAAAATTCTATATTAGATACTTCTAATCTACTATTGTTGGTTTGTCCTACTTATGTATAGAAATTTAACTCTTATAAAAAGTATACTTAAATATAGATTTTACGTCATCATTGAAATAGTAACTATCCGTTCAATGTTATTAAATAAAACATGAAAAAAGTAAACACGTAAATGGGTATCGATGCCATGTAGAAAAACTACGATCTTGTTTTGAAAAAGAAATCCTGAAGAAGAAGACGAAGAAATACCAAATAAGACTGTAAAAATGTTTAAGATTCAAAATTACCTACATGATATTTCAATTTGCTTAGATTTTTTATTATTGAGACCATAAAACTCAGTCTATCTCTGAAATTCAAAAATGGTAGTATTGCCGCTATTAAAAACTTTTGTTCTGTGTCACACGAACAAAAAACTTATGCACACACAAGAAATAATGTATAGGCCGTCGTGTATACTAATGTATATTTTCTTTATCAATAGCACGCACACATGTCTAAAATGTGTACACGATTCATTTCATTTCTTGTCGGCAGATGGCGGAGGCAGTAGACGCTTTCTGTGATCTGTCAGTCGTGCATAGACAACTCGACGAGTACAGTGCGGTTACGTTCCGCTCAGCTCCATTTTGTGTATATCATTTCGAACGGGAGATTGTGTGTTTGTGCTCCGTGAATAACTATCAATAATAAACTGAGTGATAAGTTTTAATCAGTGTTTTACATTCGACATGCCCGCGGAGGGATCGATTCGACATCTCGTCAGTAGAAACCGCACCTCCGTCATGAGCGAGTGATCGTCGACGTAAAAAAAGTTGACACAGGAAACATGTCTGGGCGGACCGCCGACGCGGATGCGAGCGAAGGGTTCGAGTTCGAAATTCGAAAGCGGTCATGTCATCGCCTCTCGGATTTCGTTTAAGTCACCGTCCAATGTCAAAATTTGGTTCCGGGGGCGCTGAAGGTCGGCGCTTGCGGCCCTCGGCATGCAGCTGCTAGTGTGGTGGTGGGCGGCAGCGGCGGCGTTGGCGCTGGCGGCGGCCTGCTCGAGTTCCATATCCAAGAGGCCCGCGCGGCCCGCTCGCCCGCGCCAGCCGACTCCGCAGCCCAGGCTCAACGTCACATTCCCGTTGTTCAAGTGCGAGCCGAATTATTCGGAGTATTACTGCCTCAACGGCGGCAGCTGCTTTACGGTGATCATATCGGACAGTCCCATGTACAATTGCGAGTGCCGCAGTGGGTTCGTGGGGCAGCGGTGCGAGTTCAAGGACTTGGACAACTCGTACGTGCTGACGAGCCGGCAGCTGATGATGGAGACGGCGTCAATCGCGGGTGGCGCGACGGTGGCCGTGTTCCTGGCCATTCTAGTCTGTTTCGGGGCGTGGGTGCGGCTGCACCGGAGAGCCAAGGCGCCGCCATTCGCAGAGGAGCGAGGGGCCGTACAGCTGGTGGCTGTGGCGGCGCCCCGCGGCCGGGTCGCGCTCCTAACGCAGCCCTAGCGCTCGGACTGACAGTGCAGTGCGCCGGACAGTGTACATAGCTAGATTATGTGTAACGTGTGCGAACAGTGGAAGAGAGGAAAATTTATGTGATAATTGTTTTATGAAGCTCATAATTTATTTTGCAACAATTTCTTTTGTATATACCGGATTTGAGCAGTTTTCAAGTGGTGGTTGTGTTGGTCCCCTCTGTGAAACGTTGTTTATACTTAGTGTATTGGACTGGTGAGATCGGTGACCGTTTCCCTAATGCTACTCGTGTCAAGTAGAGCTGTTATGTTATTGCTGGCACTGTATCTCAGGATATAGGTTTTGCCACACTTTAGACAAATAACTTCTGTTTCTGTTTGGGTCTGAATGTTCTTATTGGAAATCAGTCCAGTTGAACGGGTGGCCACAGTTGTGTATGGTTAATCGATGTTTTCTGTTGGTGCCACTGGTTCCACTGCATGTTATTGTTTTGTAATGTAGCAGATGTTTAGTAAGAGTGCCTCACCACAGCCCATGCTCGTTGTCACTGATGGTTGTGCACCAACACTGGAATCTCAGTAACAACACGTCACCAGTGACAAAGGGCAAGAGATTTGTGTACATTTAGCCAAGTGTAGGAGTGCGGGCCTCATGTGCTTGGCCGTAGAGCATATTCTAGATACTTGTGCATCAATGTTTATTGTAATAATAGTTCTATATGTATAGAATTGTGATGAATTTTGTACACTCGTAAGGCAGAGAGTAGCACAGTTCCTATTGCCGTAGGGCTCTAGCCCGCACATTCCATCGCATGGATAGAGTATTTTACTGGTGTCAGTATTATTTTGTAATACAAGTGTTAAGCCGGCAGCTTTACTGTATTTTTAATTTTTATCCCTCTGGGATAGAGCTGTATTATATTCATTTAAAGGCTGATATGTGCCCTTAACAAATAGGCTTTTGTAAATATAGCCCAAGTAGGTATTTATTAGATATTTATAAACGTTTATTTATTGACTGCTTTATTTAGTTAAAACTTGATGATCAGCCGGATCAAACTCGCCTAATAACTATTAACGGTTGCATCCTTAAACCTTGCTAAGCACGGCCTCACGTCCCTTTATATTCCACGAGGAAATCTCATCATGAATCTCTGTATTGTTATGTAAAAATATGTAAAACATTGGATGGTGTAAAAATCATTCTTACAGTGTAAATGGCTTGTGTTTCTTTAGGTTTTGTAATAAAGTGAATTTTGTGTCAATCAATAAATGTTGTTGTAAATTAATCAAATTATATTGCCATAAAATTAAATAGTATTAAAAATGTATTACTATTTGTCTATATTTATATGTATAGATTACTATTTATATATGTTTTAAGTTCCTTTATTGTCATTGATGTTGTCTTGGTGTTAGGCACATTACACTGTAGGATTGAAACAAAAAAATAGTAAATTGGATTCCAGTAGTGTGTGGACACCAACAAGTTAGTCCCATTTTATTCTAGACGATTTCCTGCCTTTCCTGTGGCTATTTCACAAGTTTGACTATA
This sequence comes from Calephelis virginiensis, assembly GCA_002245475.1. Taxonomy (NCBI): domain Eukaryota; kingdom Metazoa; phylum Arthropoda; class Insecta; order Lepidoptera; family Riodinidae; genus Calephelis; species Calephelis virginiensis. The sequence continues at coordinate 66,514 of NJDC01008342.1, read as the reverse complement.
TTTTATGTTAGTTTGTTGGTTTCCACAGACAGTTTGGTCCCATGTTGTCTTGGTTCATATGAGATTACTACAAACATTCCAAAGTGTATGTTGATACTACCTACATTGCTAATAATTTTGAAAATATCTGTTAAGATGCTACATTGTTAATTATACAGTTTTCTATTGATCATTTGTTAAAAGAAAATATACGAAACTAAATCCTTAAATTTATTTTATTTTAGCTAAGTTATTTTCTCCCTAAATATTCAGTATCGCGAACGGTAATGCCTTGCCCAATTCGTTAATTATTTTGTACTTGACCCGCATGTTCTGAAAGATTCTTAACTTTAAGCTAATTGTAATAAATCGGGTATTGATAATCTATTGTGCAAACAAATTGAGGGTTGAGTAAAACCAGTACGTCAGTCTTTCGTCCCACACATTTCATTATCTTGTGCAATACCTGTTTTTAGAGATCGCGGATCTGTGAAATTGATTTATAGACGAAAATACACGCGAAGGAAAGTTAATTGAAATCGAACGCAGTAACAATGTTAGAAAGAGGGCGAGTTGTCCATTGAAGCTGGGAGCATATTTTTATGAATAGATAGGTACGAGTGCGCCAGACCGGTCGGCCCGCCACCGACGACGCATGCACAGAGTTCATTGAATGAATGCCGGTTCGTTTGTTGACATTCCCGAAAACCTGCCCCGCTCAGAATAGCTGCGTATCACAAGTTCCCAATGGACAACGACTAAAATAGATGCCGTAAACTAGATTACCGTTTTGGTGCTCAATACAAAACTTTGTAGAAATAGACAGGATGTCGCTTTATGAATAGGGATTAAGGAAAATTAGCCGACCATTCATAGACATTGTTAGATTCGACATGTGTGGGTCGCAATTATCTATGTGTGCATTACACAATTTCTGCTTTCACAGAGTTACGACTTGTAACTGTAACATTTATTTGTTGGACATATTTTATTCTCATTTTGTAATCGCTTATTTTTATTACCTCATGTTACATAAATATCCGAATAGTCATAGTGTTGTCATGTAAAGGCGAAAGTTTGGATAGTTTATAACATATAGGTACCTAGATGTTTATAACCACTTCAAGCTAAAACAAATAAAAATGTAGTAGTGACGTATACAAGTTTGAACTGGATCCATATAGGTCGATTGGTAAGCTCTTTATCCTGATATTCATGGATATGTATTACTACAAAAAAAACTTTGTTTTACTTATTACTACACATGATATATTTAGGAACTTTAAAATATTTTCTTATTTTATTAAAGAAGACATTTCTTACACAGGTTACTAAGACACTCCGAAACTCAAATGGTTGTAGACAAAAAGGTTTTACCGCGAGGGCGAGATCGAGAGCGCAGTCTAGTGTAGTTATGTAAAAGTACCTAGAAGTTGAAAGATCTGCTTCTTGTTGGCTAGTTCAAATAGGAATAAGACAACGGAATATACTGAGTATACCTATAGCTGCAGGAAGAGGTAGAGTGGTAGCAGTAGCCGTTGTAGGAAAAAAAAATCTCTTGAAAACGGATACCCCATTTAGGATTTCCTAAATTCAAACAGTTTTGTGACCAGTATAATGTTTTATACACCATTTTCTATGTTCCATGACGCTCTAATGTTTTGGAGTCTTCTAGTTAAATGTAAAGTTTTTCAAGATACCTACCAAACTTTAAAACCCTAAGTTAGTTTTCATTAAAACCAATTAAGTAAAATGTCCTTCAATCTACGGAAAAAAGGTTTTACTGCGAGGGCGAAGCTGAGAGCGCGGTCTAGTGTACATAAAAGTAGAAAAATGTAAAGATGTAATAGCCCGCGGCTACTCCAGCTTATTAATGATAGCTCTGTGGCGGGAACCTGTTTATATATCGGATTTAAAATACGATTCCTAACCTTCTAACTATCCATACACAAAAATTACATCAAAACTTCGTACCGCTCCGGCGCTTAAGTAGGACAAACAAAAAACTATTAAGCGTTTTTTTTGCGTTGAATATTAGTATGGAATGATTTCAACTTATTTCAAAAATGTGAAAATAAAATTTTAGTGAGTTAAGTACTCGTATCATATCTGTCATACTGACCCCGCTTTGAAATTTAGGCCGCGTGCACAAAGACCTTGTGTTAGTCTCCCATGAAGCATACCTGTCGGGTTGTTGTGAGCGGGGACTTTAACGTGACCTAGAAGGTACAACTCTACGTTTATTTAAACACAGTAAAACTACAAAACTGACTTTAATTTCAAAACAATTTCGTCTAATAAACAATAAACAATTAAATACGTATTATTATGTGTAGTTCATGAACTGCTCATTGAATTGCCATAAAACCTGTATCATACCACCTTAGGGATGTCGGACTATATACAACAAAACATATGATCAAAATCGGTCTACTCTGTGGAGAGTTATTATTATTCTATTTTATGAAAAGTCTAACATAGAAAATACAGAAGTCGAATTTTCGTCCTTTAAATTTTTTTCAAGGGTTAAAAAATAGAAATTGACAATCGCAGTAATCAGATTTAAAAAATATAGCCAAAATATGTAAATCAAGAAGCTTGAATGTATGAAGTCATTACTAATGAGGTAAATACTTGTTACTGCCAGTAGGTAACTAACTATTTAAAAGTACCGGTTAAAAAAATATCCGAAGAATCCGGATAATTCGAAACAATCTTACTTCCGTAACCATAATTCATTAAGGTAAATTAATCATAACCATTTCGAAATTTTATATTTATAGCAACCTTGATCGTTATCTATCGTTATAATATGGTCTAATAACACATATTTAATTAGTGTAGTAATAAGGAAAGGCTTGTCATAGGAGAGCAGAGAATTTTGCTACTAAATTTTTTTATATAAAACTAGCAGCCCTGCCCAACTTTCTACAGGTGAACAAACGTCTATGTTAAACATATGACCCTTCCTCTTGAACCACACTAACTATTAAAAAAAGTCACATCAAAATCCGTTGTGTAGTTTTATTGAATATTTAGGCAATCAAAGTAACAGACAGCCATAAGCAACCTTGTTTCACACTAGATACGTAGCTATATGTAAAACAAATCTTAATGCATATTAAAATATTTACGATACATAGTTACAATAACCAACAAAAAAAGCTATTCAAACATTTGTCTGTTTTATCCTGCTAATATCTCATACATATAGTTTATTTTTCATGAAATATTCAATAATTAAAGAGAAATCGCCAAATATTGCACCACTCGTTTAGGTTATTCCAGTGTCAGAGCATAATAACTGAAACACAAGCAGTCATTTGGTGTCTCGACTTCAAATACAAAAATGTTTCAAATTACTAAGAATTTCTCCCATCTTTAGAAAGCAGTGGTGATGTATTAACGTTTATTCTCTTTAGAACTAGAGATTTCCTAGAATATGTTTGGATTTTGGTTGGTTATTTAAGCAACTTGTATGGGACGACTATACGTATATTTCCACTGCTTCCTAGGACCATGGCTAGAAGCACAAACTAGTTAGAGGCTAGAAGATAGAGATTTGTAGCGATTTGCCTGGGTTGATTTATTGCACTATTGCACTTTTTTTAGTTTTTTGCAATGTGTATGAGCTTACGGCCGCCTCGTTGGTCGAGTGACTAGCGTACACGCCTAACTAAACCGACCAACCGCGAGCCTCGGGTTCGATTCCCGACGGGGGCAGGCATTTGTATTATGAGCATTTAGATGCCTACATTTCCGGGTGTTTATTAAATTTATTTTGGTGTCTATTTAAGTGTTTCTATGTATCATAATCGTTGACTAACACCCATAACACAAGCGTATAATTTGCTTACTTTCGGGTTAGATTCAATTTGTGTAATAAATATTTGTATATTTATTTATCTGCTAATAGTCTAATTTTACTAATATGCATCAAGTTATTATCAGTTTTGGTTTTCGGTATCGTATAAGATAAAAAATTGTTAAATATTTTGAAATGTAGAGAAATGTGCATACATGTAGAGTATAAACAATGAGGTCTGGCACTCGATACTCTCTGCCTACCCCGTAAGGGACTTGGCGTGAAGATATGTATGTATGTATGTATAAACAATAAAGGATTTGTTATCAAACTGTGGTTCTGATCATTACAAATTTTATGGCGTTATTTTATTTAGGCAATCCATATTCCTTTAGTAGGTCCAAAATCGCACAAATTTTGTAGACAAAACGCATTATGTTAAGTGTTCCTTTTAAGGAACTTACTTGTGACTACGATGTTATCTCTGTATATTTAAATGAGGAGGTCTCCTTATGTCTTCCGCGGATCTGTGAATGAACACGTCAAGGAGAAACTCAAACGTATTGCCATACAGCAGCCACATAGCCAATGTAACTTGATCTCTCGCCACTCCCAATAGTGTAAAACCTTATGCAGATTTGCGACTCTCATATTTTGGAGGCAGTGTCTATTATTTCTTCCCGTGTTGGTCTGGAACCACTAAGTAAAATAGACCATTTGACTCTTGCTTGGCCGCTCGCAAAAGGCTTATATAATTTAAATGTGTGATCACTAACACGATAATTGATGACACAAGTTACAGTCAGACAAGCGCTTTGTTAATTAATTTCGATCAGACGGTGTTAAAATAATATAAAAAAACAATAATTAAACTTTAAGGGAAATAGATTTTAACAGACCAACCCGGCAGCCATCAGCCTCGAATTGCTTTAATTTATAAATTACAAGGTATTAAATGTTTCGTCACTATATAGTATAAAACAAAGTCGCGTTCTCTGTCCATATGTCCCTTTGTCTGCTTAAATCTTTCAAACTACGTAACGGAATTTGATGCAGTTTTTTTTAAATAGCTGTAGTGTTTGAAGAGAAAGGTTTAAATGTATAATTTATACCCGGGCAAAGCCGGGACGGGCCGCTAGTTGTACATAAAATTTGGTAGAGATTCATGTTATTGGTTTTATTTCTAAGTATTTACCATTAATTTGTTCATTGTATGCGTGCTAATGCTTATTAACTATGTATTATTGGTGTGGAGTAAGACAAATTTTAATTTCAAACTTTTCAGCCACACGAGACACACACGGTTTTCTAGGTATATAGACCAAAATACCGGCAATAAAATAAGATACAATCGTTAGCATCCCCTATTATGTTAGAATAAGACTAATTAATAGTCGCATAAATGTCGATCATCTGTACCAGCCCTAATCTGAAGATCATTTTCCTGGTTGTAGGTTGAGACGCAGCGTCGCTCGGGCCCGCTCGGCCCACACCGCTACGGTTATGGTTTCGCCCGGTGGTCGTTGTAGACAATTAACATACCCACATGTCGTGCTCACCGCGAAAATATGGCGAAAAGCTACTGACTTCATTGATACATTCAATGACGCCATTTTGAACAAAAAAGTATCTTCATTTCCATATCCCCGAAGTGCTAGGCAGAGGGCACAATTCACGATTAGCTGAAAATACCTTTGTATCACAATTACATAGGTGGCAAACTTATCGCTAACCGGATACATATTCAATCCCGCGCATAATTTTTATAGAAAATTTAAAAATTTTGATTTTTCGGACGAATCAGGCTATGCAGCTAAGGCAAACACAGTGCAGTTGATAATATTAAGTTCATTGAAGTTAATATTAAGTTTCAGAATATTCAAAAGGCTTTAAGGCAACTTGCCTGGGTATGGATACACCGCCTTACCGTCATAATAATAGTGCTGTATTCCGATCTGGAGGGTAAGATTCGCACCATAGGTTCAACATTCCCGGCCATAGTATAGCGTCTATAACATCTGTGGTGTCTATAAGCCACGATTGTTTCTTAAAATCTGGAGAGCCTTTTGTTTGTTTGATTTCCAATGGCATAAAAAATATTAAAACTAAGTATATTAAATTATTAACGTAATACATACGCTAATAATTTATTTATTTATAAAACATTTTATATTTATATATAATTTATCGCCTCTGTGGTCTAGCGGTCCGGGTGTTGGACTTGACTGCATGAGGTCCCGGGTTCAAATCCCGGGTCGGCCAACAAAAAGAAAATTGGATATTTCCAATTTTCTAATTAAAAAAAAATGTTGGTCGGGATTGGAAATGTGCCCGGTTGGCAATAGGCTTGCCACCTATCACATTGTGGGACTTAGTGTCTTCGGCTAATCGTGGGTGCCCTGGTTGTGCCTCTGCCTACCTCTTCGGGGATATGGGCGTGAAGATACTTTTTTTTTCAATTATTACTCAACTCGGCGAACTACGTATCGCTTGACATTAACAGCTACTTTATGTTTTTAGTTAAAAATATATATATATATATATATATATATAAATGAATCCCCATTTCCCGTGGTCATTGCATCACGCCTAAACAGATGAACCAATTTTGCTAAATAAATATAAAGATTAGACATTTTTATATTTATGTAAATAATGCATTTATAAAAATACTAAATGCATTTATATTTAACCACAACATTAGTTTTGTTGTGTGTGTGTTTTTGTGTGTGTGAATAAATATATAAACAAACTATCATAATATCTTCAACATATGTTGAATATATAATTGAAATTGAAGTTGAAACATATGTTGATTATATAATTGCTATCAAAACCGCAGCTACTACTTAGTGATATATTAAGTACGGACATTTAACTCATTGTTACACAAAATCGATATTAAAGTGATAATGTTGAAGTAGCGAAGTACAAAAGCGTTCATTAGCTGATCTGGCCCTGATCGATAGTTTGACACGCGGCCCGACGCACGTGCCACCTGACGCAGGAAGAGCCACTCGAGCGGACAATGGGCTTCTCCAACTGACAGAGATGAGCACAGGTGCAAGGGCACTGCGCTGACGTGACACTTTCCTAAAATAGGTCTGAGAAAAAAATGTTGACAATGGTTGAAGAAATTTTGCAAATTATTGATGTACCAGATGTGGACCATGGCTATGGTTTAGGCTGTGGTTTAGGTGTCGGATAAAATTCTCTGTCACTTCTCAGCATCATAACTTACTAACACACAATAATTTAAGCGCAATTTCCTTATCGCAAATTTTTGACGGGCCGCATCGGGGCGCATCGGCGGTTAACAATCTGCCTAGATCGCTTTCATACATTTTGTAAGGAGCAACGCATACTATCCGTTATACGTATACGTAAGGGATAATCATGGAATAGTGTTGTTTGCGGA
>NJDC01008342.1:39412-59169 GCA_002245475.1 Calephelis virginiensis | reverse complement strand
TCTTTTTATTTTATTTGTCGATATTTCGGCCTAGTTGCACAGGCCGTGGTCACGTGTGTAACTTGCTAGCTTTAGCCAATTGGGAAAATTGTAGACAATGATATACTAATGGAGGTTACATCCTTAGCAAAAATCTGACGTGATTTCCAAATATTGCTGACTTTTAATAATTTACTGCGCTCTTGTTCATTTTGATTTTATTAATTGTATATTTATAATTGACAACAGAAGACTCTCCGAAATAGAGACCGAAAAACTAGAGAAAGTTAGAAATACATGAAAACTAACTGCCTGTTCCGGCTTTTTTGATCATAGATTGAGATGAGACGGATCAAACTGCACATGGCGGGCAGATTTGATTTAATCGGTTAGTTGTTAAGGAGTCCATCGCCGAAGAACAACTTGACACGTTTATATATATTAAGATCTAGGAGTGTAACCTTCAGTAGCATTATAGCTTCATGATGAAGACACACTGTTGTTGTAAGCTTAGCCAATGTTCACCAAAACGAATGAATCTAGTCAGTACATACCTTTAGGAAGGATCGATATATAGACTGTTGCGCTAATTTGGTTGAAGGCAAATTCATTTTCCATTATTTTTTTTTAACTGTTAAGCTTTGTGTTAAACTTTTTTCAGGGTTATTAATGTGCTGACTTCCATTTAGTTAACTCTTAGCTTGTTAAGTTTTAAAACAATTCTGTACTATGAAATATTTTTACGAAAATTGTTTTGTTGCTCAAATAAAAACGTTATTTATTGCTTGCTAATTATTTTATTATCTGAAAGCTTATTCTAACGTAGTCCAATTTATAATTTGTCGTGAACTGACAATTGATTTTTAAGGTAAGTACATAATTTAATAATGCTTATACTTAAATACAGCGCACTTTGTTCTACTTGGCATTGACAACTAATAAATACTTTAGGAAAAACTAAAGTAATTTTTCCTTCAACTTTCCTTGCAATTTTCCTAGTTTTTCTCTTCATAAACACCTAGCTTGAGCCTGACAGAAAATTTAAAAAATATAGCCCGATTGGTCGAACCGTTCACGAGTTTTGCGCTTAGCAACACAAGTTTTATGTATATAGATAAAGGGTTATATATTATCCCCCTTACTAATAAAACTTACACGCCTGTTGATCTGGTGTGCAACTTCACTTTTGCTAACAAAAAATTAAGTTACGCACTGGATCAACGGGTGCGTAAGTTTTATTAAAAAGGGGGTAAGTATTTAACATTCTATTTTTTTCATTTTAGATGCAAGGAAAATTGAGTTGGTTGTATAGTATTGTAGGGTTTAATTATTGATGTTTTAGGCCTGGTGCTTCTAGTTCGCTTTAAAACATCTACTTAAAAAAACCAAATATGTTATAAACTAACTTAAAGCTCGATACTCTCTGCCTATCCTGTAAGGGCACTTGGCGTGAAGATATGTGTGTATACGTAAGAGCACATATAGGTACGTTCAATTGTTTTTCTTTATTCCGGAATTTAAATGTTATACCTACGCAAAAAAAATCAAATCGGTCTATAATGAATTTTGAATTTTTACATTTTGAATTTTACCCCTTTCCCACCAAAACCTTATTAGTGATCTGGGTAAAAAGAATCCTATAACTTTCCTCAAAACATAAGTAGGTACTTACTAGCCAAATTTCAATACAGTCGTTCTACTAGATTTAGCTTAAATCTCAGTTATGATAAGATAGACACACAAACAGATAAGAATGATAAAAGTACTTAAAATTTATGGTGTTTTCTCTTTTTTAATTTATTTAAAAAATGTATCTTCACGTCCATATCCCCAAAGAGGTGGGCAGAGGCACAACCAGGACACCCACGACTAGCCGAAGACACTAAGTCCCACGATGTGATAGGTAGCAAGCCTATGGCCAACCGGGCACATATCCAATCCCGAGCAACGTCTTTTTATTATAAAATTGGAAAAATCCAATTTTCTATTTGTTGTCTAACCCGGGATTCGAACTCGGGGCCTCAGGCAGTCAAGTCCAACAACGAAATCAACGAAAATGCACAATATATTTAATTTACAGAATTCACCCATCCACAGTTTTATTATAAATATAGATAACCAACAGCGTTAGCACTGTGGAATATAACATCTCAACTTGCCCAATAAACCTTGAAACCATTTCATAATTCATAAGTACAGTTTATTAACAATATATAGTTATTGTTCGTGGGAACAGTATGTCGGAAGGCGTCGGTGTCTCGTCTGTCATATGAATACGAGTATAACCTTATTGTGGTGATATTCCCAGAGCCTTCTTTATTTTTACTCCTTGTAATATTTACGGTTAAAGTGCTGGAAAAAACCACAAATTTGAAATATTTTAAAGACGTCTTATTTATTTAAAAAAAAAAAACTCTTTTTTTAGATGGGTCCGCTGAGTAGAAAAGAGCACCTGCCTCTTTGCCAGGAAGCTTGTAAGAAACGTGCACAGTTTCAATTATAAGTCCGCACCAACAAGACTACTGATAGTAGATTGTGCTGTGCTTATGCTGTGCAGCAACTTGTCTGGGTAGGGATCCACATTTTACCTATTTTTACTGCCACGATGACTGTCAAGTTCCGGTCCGGTAAACAGGTAAACTTGCGCAATTAGTCTAACAACGACGATAGCGACGCACCTGTAGCATCTATGGTGTCTATAGGCCATGGTTGTCTTTTACCATCAGGGGACCCGTGTGCTTCGCTGATCTATCACATAAAAAAGTTCAATTCCAGAATAAGAATAAATCATGGCACCCGCGACTAGCTGAAGTCCCATGATGGTATAGGTGACCAACCGAACATATATCAAATCTCGGGAAAATTTTTTTGGCTTAGAAAATTTAAACTAAAACATATTTGTTTACGGGGATTGAACCAAGGACCTCAGGAAGTCAAGTCCAACATCGGACCTCTCTACCACATAGGCTAATCGTGTATTAGAAGAAGAAAATGGCCCTAGAAATTCTTACATCGTCTTTAAGTAGGTACAGATTAAAGGTACATATGGGATCCTTACTAGTATTTAGTACTTAGTGGGGGGCTATTATTGTATTATACCCGAATGATTCAAAGTTATTGGTGCTAATCAATTCAACGGGATTTAATTAGATATTATATACGAATAGATTACATTTTAAATTCAAAAACAAATTATCTTCACGCCCTTCGGGGAGAAGAGCTAGTCAGATGCACAATAAAGGCATCCGCCACTAACCGAATACACTAAGTCCCACAATGTGATAGGTGGCAAGCCTATCGCCAACCGGGCACATATCTATCCTAGGCAACGTTATTTTTCAATAGAACATTGAAAGTATACATTTTCTATTTTTTTGTTGTCCGACCCAGGAATAGAACCCGGGACCTCAAGAAGTCAAGTTCGACACCAGACCGCTAGACCACAGAGATATGAGCGTGAAGATATGTACTTCTTTTCATATATTGAAAAGACAGTTCAAAAACAAGACCTCTTTTCAAATAACGCATATCTGTAAAAATGTTTTCGTTAATATTCAAAATATTAATTACTGTCAGACCACATCGCAACTGACGTCTCCTTATTCATGACTAGCTGTTGCCCGCGACTCTCACATATATGGAAATAACATTAGTGATGGGAACGAATTAAGCGAAAAAAACCGGTGCAAAAGGTATCTTGAAAATTTTACAAAATTTGGTGAAAATTCGTTTTGTAGCGTGAAAAGGGAACAGATAAACCTACAAAAATGTTAATAACCCTCCTTTAGATTCAGTGCACTGTACACAATAGGAAGCAGTCATTCTTTTAAAAAATATTTCATGTACAGATTTTGTTTTATAACTATTGAATATGTATATTTGTTGAAAATTGCGGAACGCTCAATTATTGTTCTGATCTGAATGGCCCCGCTATTGTAGTACTGATGACAAATCTAAATATTTTTATTGACTTATAAATAATAGCATTTGTATATCTATTCACACTAAATTATAAATATGGAAATATATTGGATTTCCAAGAAATGCCTGGGCCTATACTGGCTTGAGTTATATGTAGGTAATCCATTTTCCGTACGTCTGGTGATTTGTGCAAAATGGTGCGAATAAACCTGAGGCAAATGACATTCAAAAATATTAGTACAATAGAAAAGATAGCCATAAGACCTGTTATTTTATACGGCGAATAAATCCGGTATCGACAGATAGTGGTATTATAAATAAATATTAAATATCCCTGAACAAGTCACACAAATTGAATGCAACCCCAATGTTAGCAAATTATATGCTTGTGTTATGGGTGTTAGTCAACGATTATAATACATAGAAATACTTAAACAGATACCAGAATAAATTTAATAAACACCCAGACCCGGAAATGTAGACATCTAAATGTTCGTCGGGAATCGGGTAGTTAGGCGTGTACCCTAGCCACTCGACCAACGAGGCGGTCAAATATATAATAAATAAGTAAATATGCGAGAAAATCAGGTATTTGTGTCAATTAAATTAGAAGTGGCACAGACAATCCTGCATCAAAAATTGAATAGAAAGACTACTTACATTGGAAAGCTAAGTACATCTTACAAAAATATAGAAGTTGTATGCCTATACTCTATCAAAATTACTTTAGTAGAAGTGCGTTTACCCTGGAGGGATAAAATTGGTAATGATAAAACCAATCGTGAACAATCCTAAAAATAAAATAATTCACTAACCTTCTATAAAACCTTTATGGATTCAGCTTTAGAAAAAAAGGAAGACGTGTGTGATCATGTTTGAAACATGTTTGAAACGAATTCAAAAATTCTTTTTTTTAAGAACGAGGTTCTTTTACCTTTCAGTTCTCAGATTGTCATATTGCCACCAAGTCTGGATCTGATGTTGAAGTCCGAAGATCCGCATCGAAATCGGTCTATCGCGATGCATCGGTTCAAAAGTTATGGCTAATATACAAGTCAAAGTTATAACGGTCCACTTTTTCCGTCGTGGGTAAATAAAATAATCTGATTCATACGTAATAAATGCGGAAAGCAAAACGGATGAAGGAAATTGTGTCATATGTAGCATTATACCTACCGGAAGATCATTCCGCAGTTTATATATGTTTGGCCGGCAATCTTTCCAGGCTGTCTTTTTTTTAATGATATTGGAAGCCAAACAAGCAGACGGATTTCCTGATGGTAAGAAATTCACACCGCCTAGAGACACCAAAGTGGTAATGGTGCGTTGCCAACCTGAGGTTGGGATGTTAGACCTTGAGCAAAAGTAAGTTTAGCGGCTACCTTACCATCCAAACCGGAACACGTCGTGACGTTATGGCGGTAGGAATAGGTAAGGCGTTAGTATCAATCCGGGTGAGTCGCTGCGAAACTCTACCACCTAATCAGATGTCACGGTGTTAGTGACTGTAAGCCTATGCTCGCCTTTTACGAGCTGCCTGGCAGGAAGGCATATGGTCTATTCTGCAAAGGAGCCCGGACCAACACTGGGAAAATTATCTATACGGAAGAATTGCACATTAGGCCCTGTGCCTCCTCCACAGGACAGTCACGTACCTATATTGTCTATGGTGTTTATAAATTTTGCTGTCCACTTACTATCAAGCGAGCTATGAGCTTCTTATCACAAAAAAAACCGCTCGGTTCGGTTCAGTTGACCAACATCGTAGTCGTATCTTTCGTATTTATTGTTATTTCATGATATCAAGAAATTTCTATCCTTGATTGTTATTCCGTACCATAAGAAATATTGATTAAGAACAATAAATAATAAAATAGTATTTCTTCCCCGGCGCCTGACTCCGAGTTGATAACCATTTGTATTACTAAGTCGCTAATTTTATTTTAGCTTCGCTTAGCGCAAATGAGACTTCTACATATTTTTTTTTAAGTTTCAACTTAGTTTGCATGTCCGTCAGAATTTTAGCCGGTTTCTTTTAATTTTGACTTTTTTTTAAATAAATCACAAAAAGTTAGGAGGAACTTATGTGCCAAATTCTTTATAATAAAAACCAAAAAAATATCCATTTATTTTCAGGTTACACAGACCCATAAAAGTAATAATTAAAATTTCATAAAAGTTATATAAGATTTATATATAATGACATGATATAAATAAATAAAAGATTTGAATTGATATGCTTAAAATAAATAATACAATAGCTGATTTTAAAATGTCAAACAATCGATACAAAGTCAAAATAATTAAATGTTCAAAACTATCAAAAATGTTTGAGTTCCTATATAAGTTTTAGTTTTATCATTCTTTTCTATATATGAATTGTTCTTACATGACGTGAATATTTGTACAAGATATGTTTATAGGTGGGAATTTGCATTTATCTATAGGTTTTTAGTCTATTTTATGTTACTTTTTCTTGATAAGGCCGCTAGAATTTCCTTAAATAACAAAATAAACAATAAGTACTTTGATTTGCGTTTTGGTGGATGATTCTTTTGTACGTTTGTTACGTTTTGTACTATTACTTGGTGATTTTCCTGCGTTGGTGGCACTGTCCAGGTTGGGTACTATTGATACCTGATTATTTCCATAAACACGTAATTTTTTCCAGACTATCCATTGTCTTTTCCTTGTAAAATTAACTCAGCAAAACCTTCCACAATGTATTTAGATGCTTAATCAATGGTAATATGGTTTGAAATGCCTAAATATTGTCGTCTATGTTAATAACAAGATCGCTACGCACGACCACCATGGAATTGTGGAGTACGTGGGGTCGCTGGTTCGGAAAGTTTAGTGAAATAGTTTATAAATGGTATCTTAATAAACTTGTTCATCGGAGACACCAGGTGACAAGTTGAGCCATGGTTTTGTATAAGATCTGATGTACATATGTTAATATATATAAAGTACGTGTCATGTTATGTGTCTGCGATGGAGTCCTAAACTACTTAACCGATTTCAATAAAATTTGCACACAGTGTGTAGTTTGATCTAACTTGAAAGATAGGATTACATCTCAATTTATGATCGAAAAAATTGCCATCCAAGCGAAGACGGAACAGGCAGCTAGTTTAAGGTAAATCTCTATTACCCTTAGCCATCCCATCACGTGTGAACGGATTTTTTGTGATATTGGAAGGCAAACAAGCAGACGGATTTCCTGATTTGTTCGAAATTCACGTCTTCTAGAGACACAAAAAATGGTGCGTTGCCAACCTGAGACCGGCATGTTAGGCCTCGAGCAAAAGTAAGTTTACCGTCTTCCTTATCTTCCGAACCGGAACATGTCAACGGCAAGCGATGCGGCAGGAATAAGTAAGGTGGTGATACCAATCCGGGCGAGTCGATGCAAAACTCTTCCACCTAGTAGGATATTACGGTGCTAGTGACGGTTAGCCTATGCTCGCCTGTTACGAATCTGCCTGTCAGGTAGGCAGATGGTCTATTCCGCAAAGGAGCCTGAACCAACACGGGGAAAAACTGATGGGACAGTTTCAGTTCTTATTTTTCGACCGGCTCTAAAAAAAGGAGGTTATTAATTAGACTATATTTCTGTTTACTTGTTACAAAATTACTTTGTCAATAACGAATCGATTTTTGCTTATCTTTTGGAAAGGTAGGTTCCGAGGTCGTTTAAAATATATTTTATAGTTGTTGAGTTACAGGTACTTCACAAAGCGTAAAATATTCACATATTATTTGTTAGTAAGTAAGTATCTTCACGCCCATATCCCCGAAGGGGTAGGGAGAGGCACAGCCAGGGCACCCACGACTAGCCGAAGACACTAAGTCCCACAATGTGATAGGTGGCAAGACTACCGCTAATCCCGGGCAACATTATTTTGTTTAGAAAATTGAAACTACACATTTTCAATTTTTTTTGTTGCTAGATTAGGGGGTCGAACCGGATCTCAAGTAGTCAAGTCCAACGCCGGACCGCTAGACCACAGAGTTTTATTTATTTGTACCCAAAAAACTTTCGAAAAAATATATTTTTGATATCTTTCGAAAAAATATCTTATCAAGACGTGGTAATGATACATTTTATTTTTATTTTAGCACTTGCCCTGTGCTTGGGATAAATTTCTATAAATTTTAAAGAAAGAAAAAATTTCGCCCCAGACAGGATTTGAACCTGTAACCTTTCGTCTCAAGCCGACGAATGCTCTAACCAATTGTCCTGTCTGGGGTGAAATTTTTTCTTTCTTTAAAATTAATAGAAATTATACATTTGGAATTAATTTTGTAAAGTTACGGTTTTAAAATTGAATACAGCTTCTGACACAGGGTTGAATCTTTGTCAATTATAGGATTAGATTTTTCTCCGTGTTGATCTAGCTCCTTTGCAGAATAGACTTTCCTCTTGTTGTCCCAATGTGAAAAATAGACCATCTGCCAGGCAACTCGTAAGAGCCGAGAGTAGGTAAAATGGGTGATTACTGATTACCAATAGGGCCACTGATAGTAGAGTGTTGTGCAGCAACTTGCTTGGGTAGATAAGCGCCTGCACCGCTTTACTTATTCCCCCCATAATGACAATGGCATGTTCCTGTCCAGAGGGTAAGGTAATTGGTAGATTTTCTCAGTAGACCTAACGTCCCGACCAGAGGACAGCGACGCACCTATAAAAACTATGGTGCCTATTGGCCATGGTTATCGCTTTCCAACAGGAGCTGTCTGTTTTTCGCTGGCTTATTACATAAAAAGATCTTACTCGGCCTCAACCTAAGTTTTGTCAATATTTCCAACAAACGGACTTCCATTTTTGAACATATTGTGTAATGTATAAAATTGCCCATTCTAATATGGTTAAATTTTTAGCCAACTTGAAAAAGGAGGAGGTTTTCAACTCGATGCTTGTTTGTTTGTTTTACTCGGCCAATAACGAACGTATTTTTATGTTGGTTTTTCGAGTAGGTTAATACGTAACCTAGTCGAAACGGAGTAGATTGTAATTCCGCGGTAATCCTATTTAATTTAATCTTTTAAGATCCGACAAATAGTTTTCGACAACTGTCTGGATATATATTAGAATTGAAGCATCATTAAAGAACAGAAAATAATATAATAATTATTAATCACGGCTAGTCCTGGCGAACTTCGTATCGCTTGGCATTAACTTGGATTAATAGAGGCATTGTTTTCCCGTTTTTTTCTACAAGTTCTTCGGTATTTTTTTATATGTGAACCTTTACCAGACTATAAGTAACAAACCAAAATAAAAAGCAAAATTGGTCTACCCCTTTAGGCGTGATGCAATGACCAGTCGAAATAGGGTTTCATTTTATAATAAATATAGATAGATTATTTAAAAAAGTAAAAAACTTATATCCCATGTTATAATGAAAGTACAAATAGTCTAGAAGTAAGTCAATAGTGTATAAATCCCAAGCAGCAGGGTCCGACGTCCGACGTGGGAGCACTTTGTATATGGCGTGCTGACGTCACCACGAGGCCCGTTTACGTTACGTAGGAAGCCGTCTGCTAATTCATTAATCTAAACTTTTATTTGTTTTACTCGGATTATAAATTCATTTTGACGTACATTGACGTCTTCATGACCCTGTGGCCGTTCGTTTTTTTTTATTTTAATCTATGTTGCCTTTTTTACCTACAGTTTGGATTATAACCCGGTGAAGTTGTAAAAACCTCGCGGTTAGCAACATACCTATTAGCCATTTCAAAAAAAAAATAGTTTGCTATTATCCTTCTTTATGTACGAGTATAATAAAGCTGTTGCCCGCGTCGTTGCCCGCGTGGTTAATGGTTCCACAGGAACATTTTTTGTAATAAAACTATCCTATGTGTTAATCCAAGTTAACTTCTATGTGTGTGCCAAATTTCATGAGAATCGACTCAACAGTTTTTGCGTGAAGGAGTTACAAACAAATTTACAAACTTTCGTATTTATAATATTAATAGGATAGAATTATCAAAACAGATACACAATGTGAATGTAGACGGATGTAGGAAAGACCTAGGGTTGACATTATCCGAGGGTAGAGTTAAATCTCCGAAACCGGCGTTTTTGTATGATAAGAGTAGTAGTCAATGAATGTGGAGGAAGTTAGGCAGGTCTGCAAGGACTATAACACTTGGCACTTAATACTCTTCATCTGCCCCGCAATGGACTTGGCGTGAAGATATATATGTATGTATAGCAACCGCCAGTCCTATTTTATATCAATAACTACCTATTGCTGGCGTCAAAACTGTTCCAACTGTCATGTATGTAAGAGTGACTGGTCTGGAGGATTTTGAAGCAAGAATACAGGAAGAAAAAAAAGGTATACAAGAATACAGGAATACTTAGTCACTTACGCTAGAGACTTAACATCTCTATTTACATCTTTGGATTCTTCAGGCGATGTCCATTATGAAATGAAACCATTACTAAATATGTTTGCATGACTGTCTTCTTATAAAAAATAAAATATTTAATAATCCCCGGCAAAACCATTAATGTGGCCAAGAACGAAACGATCAAGAAAGCTTTAAAAAATCCGAATCGGCTCGATACATTTGTTTAGAAGTTGTGATGTGACAGACAGATGCGTAAACTTTACAATAAGCCAAAAATAACATTATCTAAATAACGCATACGACCCAAGGGAAGACGAGACTTACTACCAGTAGGATTACTCCTGAATCTCGATTTCATGCAAAATGGAAATTGGAATCGCATATGTCAGTTTAGGTACTCTTGAACACAATACTAAAGTATTATTCACATTCAGTTAGTAATAAACTGTAAATTATTGTACCGGATTCTATGATTTATTTTTCTGCTAGAATTGTGTTCAAAGAACATATCCGATTCTAACTTCGAGGTTCAAGAAATCGAGATTCAAGTTACCCTACAGGTCAGAATGGCCAATTCAATACCTATTCCCGGTAAATGATACATGATTAATTACAGTAACCACTACTATTTTTCAATAAATAAACATAGATACAAAACGCTATTAAGCCAATTTCTCACTGTTGTGATTGTTATTGTTGTAGGTAGGTAGTTGCAATTGTTTTGTCTCACTGCATAATAAAATACAATTTAGACAAATATTACAAAGATCAGTTTATATACACATCTTCATGACAAAATAATTAAGGAGTAAGCAAAGAGTATCGAGAACCAAATATTACCTACGATCCTTGTAGACCTGCCTAGTTTACTCCACATTCATAACTCTTCTCATTCAAAAATGCCGATTTTGCATACTATTGATACTGGACACAATTTTCAGTATATTTAGGTATATTATAGAAGTGGTGGTCGCCAACTAGTCCAAACTCAACCATAATACATTTTAATTATAAGTTATTCAATATAAATTATTATTTAACTATAACGATTAAAGGTTATTATGGTTCTATTGTCAATTATCTTTTTGATAAAAACGCTATCTTCATTAATTTCCTAACATAGGTAATTAATATAATTTGTGCGCCATCTGTGATCTTTCATCGTACCTATCAATATTTTTGCTTGTGTGTTTCTAATGCATGGAAGTATGTGTAATTTTTTTATTTAATGCACTTTATAAGTAACTATTACTATTGAAAAATATTATCATTCTGAGGTTTGCCAAATTTCATACCCTTTCGTCCTGACATATTTTTAAAAAAGGGGTCCAAAGGTTTTGCTTCACGTATAAATGTTATGTTTGTGCAAGGATCAACATGGTAATGTAATGGTAATCAACATGGTTTAGAAAGGTAAAATCTTCCAGACATTCTGAGTAGGTGTATAACAATAACCTCTGACCCAAAACAGTTCCTTCCTAAACGTGCCAAAAACCTAAGACATGAATCATCGTAGGCAAATCGGCGGCATCCTGCTTAACTCAATTGTAGTAATGGCGGCGCTTCCCGCGCAAAAGTGACGTGCGGTGACAGACGCCATTACGAATTACCGCTAAGTGGATAATCCGAACTGATATCACACGTGCCACACTTGCATCACCTACAATACTGGTCTCCAATAAGTAAGTTTACCCCTAGAGTTCTTGATATTACAGGGGTACTCAAGGCGGTTTAATAACAACACCTACGGTAAATTAACCTATTTACACTAAGAAATAGGGTCACTAGAGTACCTATTATAGTTTTGTATCCCAGATATTTTTTTATAACTGACAATAGTATGGACTCCGTTTGTGGTTGTTGGTTTTTTATGTGAGAGGTCAACGAACAAGCGTGCAGCTCTTTTGATGGTAAGAGACAACCCTGGCATATAGACACCATAAACATCACAGGTGCTTCGCCGTCCTGAGACCGGTATAAAAGGCAAAGTCTACCGGCTACCCTAACCTCCGGGCCAGAACATGACACTGTCATTATGGCAGCAAGAATAACTAACTAAAACTAAAAGTATAAAGTGTAAAAAGAGTAAAAAGTGTACCTAAGGCCGAAGCGCATAATTTAAATAGTAGTACTTACTGTAACCAATTATTGGAATTTCGGTCAAAACTTCAGTGGCTATCAATTAGACGTCGTTAGGTATATATATTCATTCATATTTATTGCACCTTTAATCCTAAAATACTAAATTATTCTGAAAATAGGTTTGAGTTTTGCTAGAGGTCTTAAAGACCTTAGATACACTTATAATCTTTTTCAGAGTTCCTATTCAACACATTAACTATTACCATCTCTCGTTTCCCTGCAAAAGAAACAAAATGAAATTAAATAAAATTTATTTGCTGAATACGTGTGTTGTTGTTACAAAGATATTTAAGCATACCAACATATTATGCTATCACATTGTGTTGAACTAATATTTAATTAGTATTTATATAAATGAAATATTTATAAATACTTTACCATAAGACTTTGGAATGCAGTTCCTATTCACATAAGAGAGGAACGGACTCTGAGATTTCACTATGTTATATGATAGCGAACAAGCACAAGGCTCCCCTGAAATTAAGATAGAACCGTAGCCTACATACATAATACCTAGATGTTTGTAGGTGCGTCGTTAAGTTTTCCCCGCGTTGGTCCGGGCTCCTTTGCAGAATAGTTCATCTGCCTTTCTGCCAGGTAGAGCGTAAAAGCATAGGCTAACCGTCTCTTAACTGTGACATCTGATTAGGTGGTAGAGTTTCGCAGCGACTCGCCCGAATTGGTACTACCGCCTTACTTATTCTTGCCGCCATAACGTCAATGCTTGCCATTGACCAGGGGGGGTGATTATGTATCTCAGTTGTCAACTCAAACTGTAAAAGAGTACATCAAATGACGTCATTTGTGTTTGCTATTTCTATTGTATTTATGTTGGTCACTGGAGATAGCAAATACAAAACACGTCATTTGACAGCGATTCGATGTACACTAATCCATTTTGAGTTGGTAACTGAGTTACATAATCACCCCCATGTTCCGGTTCGGAGGGTAAGGTAGCCGTTAATCTTATTTTTGCTCGAGGCCTCAGGTTGGCAACGTACTATTACCACCTTTGGTGATTCTAGGCTAAGTGAATTTCTTACCATCAGGAAATCCGTCTGCTCATTTGCCTTCCAATATTATAAAAAAAACTTTGGAGTTATTAGGGTACCTTCCCAATCGGAATACGACACTGCCATCATGGCATGGTCGGCAGGAATAGTTAAGGTGGTGGATCCCTAACAGGATGAAATGCAGCACGGCTTTGGATTTGATCAGATAAAAATAAGATCTGGACGTCTCTATTTTGGGGATAGGACTGCGGGTAACTTTAGGATGAAGTCGATGCGAAAACTCAGTTGTAATATCTTCGGTAATTTATTATTAGCTATTACCTATAAATAACGTTTTATCAAGTGAATGGCGCTAAAATAATTGATGACCTCACTTCCTCCACGTCCAGGAAGCATGTGGGTGTGTAAAGTTTTCTTAGGCTGTACTGTGACCATCTTAGTCTGAGCGAAGAGGATAATCAGCAGCAGGATAGTTATTTATGATGACAATTTGATAGTATTAAACAATATCGTGCTGTAATGTTTGCGAAACACAATTTTAGTGTTATTAAATACATGTTGTCGAGAGCAAGAATGTCTATAGTGCGTAGCCAACCTAAGATACAGCTTCAGCCTTATGCGTGAGTCAATCGGCTACCAACAGGCTCCAAATGATATGATAATGTTGTCAACTCTATGATGGTAGGAAAGAGTACTTTAAGGCAAAGATAGCATTCAGGTGATTAATTCCAATACTATATACATTCTCCGACTGATTGAAGAAACTGACTTAGACCGGTTTTCTTGTGAGAGAAAACAAGCACACGGATCTCCTGATGGTATGAGATGTCCTGCGGCTGGGATGTTAAGCCAATTGTACCAGTCTATCGGCTGCCCTAACCTCCAGACCGGGATGTAATAGATATAACTAGCGGCCCGGTATGTGCTTCGCTACGTATATGACCGCATGATAGCATGACACAACAAAACAAAAAAAGAAAAAAACAACTGAAAAAAGTTTCAATATGACAGCACAATCCCCATCTGAAAAAGTTTCAATTTGACTGAAAAATAACCATTAACGAAACGCCTTTCATTGAATTCGTTTGTTACAAAAAATGTGATAAATAAAGAACAGCTCGACCGATTTTATGCAAACTTCACATAAACTATCTACTAAATAGTTCAAACAAAGCTTAAAGATTTGGTTTGGATAGGCGAGCCCGTTCTTGAGTTATA
The DNA here is from genome assembly GCA_002245475.1 of Calephelis virginiensis. Classification (NCBI taxonomy): domain Eukaryota; kingdom Metazoa; phylum Arthropoda; class Insecta; order Lepidoptera; family Riodinidae; genus Calephelis; species Calephelis virginiensis. Next base: position 44,530 of record NJDC01008342.1, on the reverse strand, counting down.
AAATTGCAACGAAAAGTGGCATTGATTTTTATATATACACAATTTATATATACGTACAAGGGTAGATAAGGCGGTGGATCTCACTGTGGGAAGTTGCTGCATAGCACTCTACTGCTAGAGGTCTCGTTGATGACCTATTTAACCTAGCCTCGCCTCTTACGAGTAATTCATAAGAGTGCCATTTGGTCGACTCTACTCAGCGGATCCGGATCAATACGGGAAAAATAATGCTATCTGGTGTATGTTTTCAGGTAGATAGCTATTTCTGACGCCAAAGTGTCAGTGCTCGCCATTTTATTATTCGGCACTGAATTGCACATGTACTTTAAGATCCAGGCCAGAGGGCTGTAAGAAAGCAACGCACCAGTAACGTTTGTGATGTGTATAGTTAACTGTTATTCTTTTATATGAGAGCAAACAACCTGCTTGATGTTTTAGAACATAAAAAAACTAATTCGAGCACCTCTATAATCAAGACTCACTTCTCGCTAATAGGATGAATCGATTTTGATATAACCATAATACATACAAATATTTTCTTCATCCAATGACGATTCATTACAATTTTGATTAAATCTGTTAAAAGTCCCAATTTAGATGGTAGAGCGTGCAGCAACTTCCTCTGGATTGACTCGTCTATTCTGTTAGCGCAACTTCAGTGCTCGTCATTGTAGTGCTACGAGCGTACGTGCTGGGTGTTTATTTGTTGTTTTTTTGGGTGTTGACCTAAGATATCAACCGTAAGTTAGCAAGACACCAGTAACATCTATGGTGTCTATAGGTATTTATTATTATTATTATTAAGAGTTCGTGTAAGATCTACCCCGAGGATCACTGCGACCTAACTAGATCTATTGTGATCACAACTCTTACTCTTTAAGTTTAGCTCAATACCGCAAGGCCGACAGTTTCTAACAACTGTATAATGCTCTTGGGATTGATCAGCTTAAGATCTTGGGGATTTACCAAGATGCTTACTTCTAGCCTGAATGGTAATAGTATAGGTAACCCAAGGGCTACTAATTTTCTATAAATTTTAAAGAAAGAAAAAATTTCGCCCCAGACAGGATTTGAACCTGTAACCTTTCGTCTCAAGCCGACGAATGCTCTAACCAATTGAGCTACTGAGGATTCAAGTCCAATTGTGTATCTATAGCACATAACTACCCGCGTTAACGGGTTAGAAAGGAATTAAAAATTTCGCCACGGGACTTGAATCCTCAGTGGCTCAATTGGTTAGAGCATTCGTCGGCTTGAGACGAAAGGTTACAGGTTCAAATCCTGTCTGGGGCGAAATTTTTTCTGTCTTTAAAATTTATAGAAAATTTATCCCAAGCACAGGGCAAGTGCTAAAATAAAAATAGGCTACTAATTTGTTTGCTCTCTTATAACATAAAAATACCTAGTGCAGGCAAAAAGTTTAAATTATTTATATGGAATATGGCACATGACGCAACAAGCAGTCCGCGCTAGACTGATGGTAAATATGGTCAGGGTAGGTTGCGACATAGCCTGGCGTACCTCAGCAACGCTATCTAGGTCAACACGAATCAAACACTAACGGACTTCCATGCTCTTTACCGTCTTTTGACGTCACAACGTTTAGACGTTACAACTTCGCCCATATAGCGTTTACATTTGATTTTTTGCAATTTTCAAATGTTTAAAAAGGCTCTGTGGCATTGCGGTCCGGCGTCGGACTTCTTGAGGTCTCGGGTTAAATCCCTGGGTCGGGCACCAAACAAAATTAGAAAATGTATATTTTCAATTTTCTAATAAAATTAACGTTACTCGGGATTGGTTATGTGCCCAGTTGGCGATAGGCTTGGCACCTATCACACTGTGGGACTTAGCGTCTTCGGCTAGTTGTGAGTGACCTGGTTGTGCCTCTGCTAACTTCTTGGTGGATATGGGCGTGAAGATACTTACTTTTTCCTTTAAAAAGGCTTAAAGTATTTGCATAGTCATTTATAAATAAACTATCTACCCAGAGAGTTTCGTCTCTAGGTAGAGAGCTTTGTAGCGCCAATGTATAAGCTCTAATTCCAATATAATATGTACATTTGTCCGGGTAGAAACTGAATAAGGTCCACTCTGCGGTGACCAATTAAGCTGACATTTAGCACGAATGTACAAATCAGGGGGGTTACCATAAGCTCTTAAAACAATTTATAAAGTAACATATAATACTAATTGTCATCGGAGAAAGGCAACCTCATAATGTATGCTAAAGTTGCTATATAAGTGCACATGTAGCAACATGGGAATAATACTGATATAAGCGTTCATGGTAGGGCCCCAGATGACAATCCAAAATTATTATGACAGAATTACAAATATACCGTATAAAACAATACTTAAAAACTAACTTATATACAAGGAATACTAAATCAGGGATCTCTTCCAGGCAACCTTATAGACTGTGAGCTACTGAACCATGTGACATGTTAGATTTTCACAAAACTACGTTATTTAAAAAATAAAACGTATTCTATCGGTCAATCTTAAATTTAGTATTCTGACAGGCATGCTCCGGTTATATCATAATTATTTTCAAATGGTGATGTTGGCAGTAAAGGATGTTGCCAGAGCACTAGGTAGGTACTTTGTGACTGACCATCTGTAAATTAATATTGAAAAAAATTCTCGCTTGTGTGGTCTAGCGGTCCGACGTTGGACTTGACTTCTTAAGGTCCCCGGTTTTATCTTTGGGTCGGGTAACAAAAAAAATAGAAAATCTGTAAATTCAATTTTCTTATAAAAGGAATGTTGCTCAGGATTGGAAATGTGCCCGGTTGGCTATAGGCTAGTTATTACATTGTGGGACTCAGTGTCTATGGTTAGTCGTGGGTGCTCTTTTTGTGCCTCTGCCTACGTTTTCGGGGATATGGGTGTGAAGACCCTTTTTTTTAAATAGTATCATTGTGAGAAGCGTGTTAGTCAATTAGTTTAGTAGCTCTTCTACTATTACGGTATGGAAAAAGAGCCATCAAGAATTGCGCCATGGTGCTCTTAATAAAATGTAAATAACTAGCTGACCTGGCACACGTTGTTCTGCTATAGTTTTATTTATTTATTTAACATTTTATTGTACACAAAAAACAAGAAAATGTGATTTTAGTAAAAAAAAATGGGGTGAGTCACCCTCATCACTTAGGGGTATGAAAAATAGATGTTGGCCGATTCGCAGACCTACTCAATATGTTCACAAAATTTCATGAGAATCGGTCAAGCTGTTTCGGGGGAGTTCAGTCATGCACACCGTGACACGAGAATTTATAATATTAGACTAGTTGTTGCATGTGTTAAAGTGACTTTTCGTGAAACGCAAAATTTTCATGTAGTAAACGGTATCCTAAATATTTACTCGAGCTATAACCTACTACACAAAATGTGGTAAAATGCGTTTCAGTAGTTTTTGCGTAAAAAGTGAACACACAAAGATACACAAATTTTGATAACCCTTATTGTTTTAGGATCTGTATCCTGTATATATTATTTAGAAATTATTGATTTTCAAAATTAATTAAAAAATGATTGATTTTGAAATACTCCACTTACGTTACTTATGGTTTTAAACCCCGACAGAAACCGTGGGGCGTTACATGTTTGACGTGTCTTTGTGTATGTGTGTATCTGTCTGTGGCATCGTAGCTCTTCAGCGGATGGACGAATTTTATACGATTATTTTTATTTGAAAGCTGACGTAATTGAAATGGTTCTTAGTTATAGTTTTTGGAGATCTGTCCAGGCCTTTAAGGTTGTCACCTTATTATAAGCTCATTCGTAAACATCTTAATGGACATTTTTTTTTAATGACTTGTTGCTAATCTTACGGTTTTTTACAACTTCACCGAACTTTGTGGGCCGAGCAGAGTGCTCAGCCCATTAATGAACATTAGACAACTAAGGGTATTTATTTCACTTTTGAGTATATATAAGACTCAACAACATTAAACATTAACGAGTTCTGGTACAACTGAGCTGGTCTGATGATTGAGCTCGAAGATAGAAGACGCAATCCTGAAATACCTGCGGGTAATTCTTTTAAGTTTGGACTTAAGTTAATGTTTCATGTTTTCTGAAGACGAGAACTGGATGATAAAGACCCGATGAATGAGCTGGGAAGTGGCTGATGGGTCATAGTTTCATAGTTACTTATTAGGTATGTTTCGTAATCTTTGCAGCTCCTCTAAAGCACATAAAAAAGAGAGGTGTAAATTTGACTTGTTTGTGTGTTTGTCTTTGATATTGTAGCTTCCAAACAATTATGACGCGTTGTTCCAACCACTAACGGAAAACGAGAAAGTTTGACGTGTCTATGGGACAGATTTCAATGCAGATTTTTTGTTTTAAAGCTGACGCAATCGAGATGATTTTTATATTTGATATTTTCCATCGTCGGCGCTTGGTAAAACTTCCAAATATTCATATTTTTAAAGAAAGAAACACTTGTCACTTTAAAATTTTAATTTAAAATTAAGTTAAGTTTTAGCCCTGATGATGCTGTATAAGCGAAACCGGTAGGCTACTAATTACAAAGTACCTAATAAATTATAAGTGATAAGTAAAACAGTACAAGTGTTTCTTTCTTTAAAAATATGGAGATGATTTTTGATTACATTACATGCAGGTTTTTTCGGGGATTATGTACTGCTTATTTGGTAAAGTACTAAAATAAAATTGAGTAAGCAATATTATAATTTGCGTTTAATTTTCATCATTACTAAAATACAATTTTTTTTTGAATTTATCCCTGTTATTTTATTGAAAAAAACCGTTTGAAAATAAATTTAATCCGAACAATAACTCGGCGGGGCACTAAATTTATAACAGTGACGAGCTCAAAATTATTTTATAAAATAGGTATAATCAGTTATCAGAACATAAAATAAAACCTGGTGAATACGAGAGCCTCTATTCACACATATATTACAATCTATTATATATTTAGCTTTGAAATAACATCAGATATGTTGTTAGCACCGCGTCTCTAAGTTACGAGCTTTTGAGTTTTGATACAGTCGAGTACACAACGCTTATTAATTAATTATTAAATGAACGTATATTTGTATTTGTTTAATTGCCTGATAAAACTTTAAAATTGTATGATCGTCC
>NJDC01008342.1:16174-38986 GCA_002245475.1 Calephelis virginiensis | reverse complement strand
TAAAAAGATACGGAATCAGCTCCCTGGTCCATAATTACTACTTTACTATATTTACTTTATACATAGATACTACGAGTTTCTTAAACTGGCCATTTACAATAAATAAAAAAAACATTACCAGAATTTGAAAATTGAGCTATCTAAGAACATGTTAGTTTTTAATTTTCGAGAACGTCAATTGTTTTCCCAATTATATGTCGACATTATAATCAAATTATTTTTTGGCGCCATCGTGAATGAAGATGGTGGTATTTTTTTCACAATTATTGAATTTAGTGTAAAATATGAGTAAAATTGGTTAATTTAGGTGGGAATTAGTTTGATTTTGTTCAGTGAAAGTGCACTAATGAAATAATCAAGAAGAAATTAGTGTATCGTGAATTTCCTCGCTGCCGCCAAATCTCGTAAACGAGCTTGTGTAACGAAACCACCACTTCACTCAAGACCCAGACAAGACTGTGTAAATAGTGACTAATTACTGAAATAAAGAACTAATACGGAAGACATAAATTGAAATTTTATAACAAGAAAAAGATTTATTAATATGGAAGACGTGGCTGTGTGGACACAGATCTTTTGCCTTTCCCCGACTGGGATAAAATTAAAAAACAACAAATATAATGAAATTAAACTGCGAAAATTTAGTAGTCATATTTATCAGAATCCAAACATTTTCAGAAAGACCTAAGTTATATCGATATTCAGGTAAAAAATTGCAAAAATTAAACCTTATTCTAATGTTTGAAAAAACAGGTTTTTATCAATGAGTATCAAAGCAGAACAATAGTACAAAACAATATATGTGCAAAAAAAATATAAATCTTTATTCTCAAGTCCGTTTCAACATTTTTTATTCTGAGACTGCCAAAAATGTCGAAAAGTTGGCCAACATCTAGTTTTAGACTATACTTATTTGCAGGTGAGATGTCACGTCGATATAGCAAACAAAGCTTTACTATCCCACCTGAAACGTGACGGCACAATGGCGAAAATATTGACGGCATATGGTCAAATGCCGACAATGGGACTGCCCACCCGACAACTGAGAGAGGTGTCAAATCTATGAAGTAAACACTCTGTCTAGCAGAGACAATGCTGAATTCTTGCTAGTTTGGGCAAAATACATTCATACCAATATTTTGTTAATGCAAAAGTGTGTTTATCTGTCCTTCATTTACGTCGTAACAGATCTATGTGATGGTATCATTTTTGTATATGCGACATCCTATGTCCTTATGTCTACTTTTGTCTCGGTGCCTAAATACGAGAGGCAACATTTTTTTTATGATATTGGAAGGTAAACATGCAGACAGATTTCCCGGTGGTAAGAAATGCACGCCGCCTAGAGACCCTAAAGGTGGTGATGGTGCGTTGCCAACCTGAGGCCAGGATGTTAAGACTCGAGCAAAAGTACGGCTTATCCTCCGAACCGAAATACATCAACGGCAAGCACTGACGTTATGGCGGCGGGAATAGGTAAGGCGATGATACCAATCCGGGCGAGTCGCTGCGAAACTCTACTATCTAGAAGGATGTCACGATGCTAGTGATGGTAAGCCTATGCTCGCCTTTTACGAGCTGCCTGGCAGGAAGGCAGACTCCGATAGAAACCTAAGGCGTAAGCGGTGCGTTGTCAGCCTGGGAATGGTATATTAAGTTTTCTTCGTAAGGTTTACCGATTCTCTAGGGTGGAATATGACAATTACGAGCACTGACATTATCGATCTAAACCTTACGTTGTCATCGTTTTACTTGTTCCTGTTGCAGTAAGGATAATCACAAGTGCTAATGAGTGTTATGTTAGTTTGCTAGGTGCAGTAGACAAATAAATGTACTAAGGTATATATACATATGTATATGTATGGTATGTATATATACACATATACATTTCAGATTCTGGGCGGCAACGCAACATTGACATCATTTTGTGTTTGCTTGAAATTTAAAAAGACATTCAAATATCAGAAAGTCGGCTTGTTTGCGTCTATTATCATAAAAATATCTCTGAAAGATTGCCTTGAAAACTTCTGTTGAAAACTTATATGCTCTAGCTTTCCAAACTTTTGCCGTAACGGAGATCCCAAAAAATATCTCAAATTCAAGTCAATGACAAAATATAAAAGATAATATGATTTATATCAGTACAAAAACTTTTATTAGATATACTAAATACACGATACGAGCTGAAAAATTGTTAAATGTTTAACCATTTGTTTCCGACAAAAACTGTAAAAGGAAGTTATCACAACGGTGTCAAATACACTCTGTATAATTTAATAATTATACACTTAATTTTTAAAATGAACCCTTAGTGTAACTCGGTACCCATCTGTTAACTGAATTGAATTAAAAAAATAAACATTTTTTCAGAATATTTTTTTTGTGATTTTTCATAGAGATGGGTTTTTCGGCGGCGACTTAAGAAATCACTGATTTATGTGTGCGTGTCATAAGGAAAAAGTCACAGTTAAGAGGTCTCCTATTTCCAATACTGTATGCGAAGAAAGATATTGGAAATAATCTTTATGATCCGTAAAATATGATAGAGTGAGAAATCTTGTTGTTTGGAAACTAAGGCAATTACTCGTGAGTGTTAATGTAAAGATAAGTTTTATTGTTTGACGTTTGCTCCCGGATCGTAAATTTTTAATTGTTAAAATGTTTGTTGGTAAGAGGGCGGTGACATTTGAGAACCACTGTGCTTGATATAAATCATTCCGACCAAATATACATAATATTTCAATAAACTTGACAGTGGTATAAATTCTATACGTTTTGAATGGGATAATACAATGAAGAACAACCCCGTTTTGGTCCGGGCTCCTTTGTAGAATAGCCCATCTGACTTCCTTGCCAGGCAGCTCGTAAAAGGCGAGCATAGGCTCACCGTCACTAACACCGTGACATCTGGCTAGGTGGTAGAGTTTAGCAGCGACTCACCCAGATTGGTACCACCGCCTTACCTATTCCTGCGGCCATAACGTCATGACGTGTTCCAGTTCGGAGGGTAAGGTAGCTGGTAAACTTACTTTTGCTCGAGGCCTAACATCCCGGCCTCAGGTTGGCAACGCACCTTTACCACTTTGTGTTTCTAGGCGGCGTGAATTTCTTAATATTAGGAATTCCGTCTGCTTGTTTGCCTTCCAATAAAAGAAGCACATCAATTAGCGCTTTCCTGATGAAAAGAAACAACCGGTGGTATGTACAAGCACCATACATGTTTTAGGTGCGTCGTTGTCTTGTAGCTGGGGTATAAGAAGTGCCGGATTAGACTTCGTCAGCCCATAAGCACAGAATGTGGTGCAGGCTTCAAATCATTAAAGATCGTTGGTTGAAAAATGTCAAAAATTTGGTTAACTGTTGAACGTTTATATTAAAATAAAGTTAGACACAGGTTAAAGATGAAACTAGAGGCATATATGTACGAGCTAAACTACTTTTAATTGTTTTCTTTTCCCGCTCAAAGAAATACTGGCCATGTTTAAATCTGACACTGGGTGTAAAGCCTAACGTGCAAGTCTATCGGCTGTTTGACTCTGGATTGGAACATGAAAATGTCATTATTTTGGCGGTGGATTCCTATTCAGGAAAGTGCATCACACTCTATTCCAAGTGGTCTAATTGGTACACATTTAAACTGGGCTCACCTTTTACTGGCTGCAAGGCAAGGCATTCTCATTCATCCTTTCTTATACTGGGAACCTGGACATTACAAAAACATATATATTTTTTTCATATTTAATTGTTTTTTTATATTTATATAGCTCACATGTAGTATTTATAAAATATTATACAAAGCAGAGTCAACTTAATAGATCACATTCGATAAATATCATTCTGTGTAAACACTTTTCAAAATAAAACATTATTATTATTATAAAAGATCATTATTGTCCATTATTTTTACATTAGCACATTAAACATTTGCACTAATGTGTTTAAATTATTTAAACACAAAAATAATAATACATACCATATAGATATTATGTATTTTATTGGTATTTTAATTTTAATTTAAAATAAAAAGGTAAAGCAAATTTACAATACTAACTTCGAGCAATAAAATAATATTATTACAAAGACACAATGTCAAATTCTGATGAACTGTCAAATGTGTTGCATTAAATTAACCCTGCTTTAGTAATGTTACATTGGCCTGAAAACTTTTACTTTCTAACCGACTTCCAAGAAAATGTGGAGGTTATATGTTCGATTCCCAAATTTTCATGTACTTTGATTGATGACACCGTCATTTCTGAATTTAAAGTTCTTTTTTCATTTAAAAGACAATACTTACGAGGTAGTCCCATCTGACGATGAATCGAGGAATAATCCGAGTAAAAAAACACTTAACTTTTGTGTACGTAGATGATTTATTAATTGAAAACGAAGTCGGTTTTTTCTGGAGTTTTATTGCGATTAAATTGAATTATAGAGGGTTCTAAAACTAAACTAAATATATAAATAGTATCCTAAATTTTATCAAATAAAAATATTGAAAGCGTCAATAGAAATATAATATGCATATTGTAGCCCTAAATATGTGTGCAAATTTATTGTTCGTGCAGGGAATAGAACCTGCGCTTATTACCGTACCGTCAAGGCTACCTTAGTCACGAGGAGTATGAATAAACAAATCTAGGTTACAGTGATAGATCTCGTTGTGGTGATCCTGTCTGAAGAGGATGTGCTCCAGAGTCATCACACACGCAATCAAGTAATCAGAACCAATCATGTAATAGATATGCAGGTATATTAGGGCTGGCACTCGTTAGAAAATATTCAGTGAATTTCTTTCTAACGTATGCCCGGTGTTTGTCTGGGTCTCTTAAATAGTATTCTATTTAATCATCATTTGTCTTCCTGCCAGGCAGCTCGTAAGAGGCGAGCATAGGTTATTACCAACAAGATCACCGGTGCTAGAGTGCCGCTCTACAATTCGTCCAGTTAGGGATCACCGCCTTACTTATAGTCCATCTATGGTCTAGCGGTTCAGTTGTTGAAATTTACAGCGTGAGGTCTCGGGTTCGATTCCCGAGTCGAGCAACAAAAACTTGTTTTTTACTAGAAAATTGTGTTTTCTCAATTTTCTAATAAAAAAACGTTGCTCTGGATTGGACATGTGTCCGGTTGGCGATAGGATTGCCACCTATCACATTGTGGGACTTAGTGTCTTCGGCTAGTCGTGGGTGCCCTGGTTGTGCCTCTGCCTACCTCTCCAATAATTCTCTGATATGGGCGTGAAGATATTTTTTTTTACATCTATGGTGTCTATGGGCCATGGTCTTATCATCAGAAGAGCCCAATGATCGTTCGCTATCTTATGACATATGAAAAAATGTAAATATTGATGTATGTAAGTGCTTTTGGGATAGGTACCATGTTACCTATCCCAAATAAATAGATAGATAGATATTGTACTCTGGTACAATGGTCTCAAAATTAATCCATGACTAAAAAAATATTATGAGATCTTGTAAATAAATAATTACAAAGACTCTGTCACTAGTTTCGAATATAGAGCCTACAAAACCTTACAGTTGCTCAAAATACAATTTGCTTCTTTACATACTAGAAAGATTAACAGTTAATAAATTGTAGTGTGTATTGACAATATGCATGCGGTGCTTATCTCTCTCAATTAAAATTGATATTTAACTTGAAAGACTTAAACGATATCCTAATTCCTTATTTGGCGTATTAAGGACGATTACTCAATCTTCTGTTCTTAGTTAATTACGTTGCCACTAGAAAGATGAATTGCTTACCTAAAATTAAGATTAAATCTTAAGTCTAAATAAATTAATATAACTAAAACTACTCTCTTATAATAAAATTCAAAAAAATCATGAACAATGCGAGAAGTAGTCGTATATATACAGTAGTCGTATATATAGTAGTCGGAGTATAGTCCAAGTATAAGTTTCTGGTGGGCTTGCATTGGAGTATGCTCCCAGCAGAGCCACTTTTAATGCGAATTTTTCATAATCTAGCACAAGCACAAAAATTATAAGCCTCATGGGAACGGTATTTGTGTTAGGTGTATCATATTTTGTTGTATTTGATTGGTGTTTATCAAGGTGGTTCTACTGCAGAGTATGGCAAGATTATATGGATATATTATTAGTTTTTATCGAAAAATATAAAGGATATATTTTTATATCGATAAATTTGAGGCGAAATAAAATTAAAACGCGGGTGAAGGTGAGGGGAACAAACAGTTGTATTATGTATAAAAATATTGTGACAACCCTACAACCATGTACCTATAAGTCGCACCATATCCTGCAGGAATGGCGCTAGTGTAAGATAACACATAGATATATACTGTTATTATTCAACTGCGACGAGTGGTTATATATTTCGTGTGTGTACGTACATGTATGTACGTAATTATATACCTACTGGTATGTGTGTATGCTCATTTCCTAATTAGCGTAGGAGATTTATAAACTTATACCTTTAGATATAAAAATAAATCCTCATTTCCCTTGGTCATCGCATCTCGTCTAAAACTTTTGGATCAATTTTTGCTAATACTTTTTGGTGTGTCAGGAGAAGGTTCGCGTGTAAAAAGTCATAGTTCAGACAGAACAACGTTTTTCGTCTCAGCTAGTTTATATAAAAATATTTCATTAACTGTCAAAAAATGTACATAATTTTACACCAATAGAAAATTATCTGAGCAAAAGTAACAGTATAAGAGAAAAAAGCCAAAATATGATTAATATAATCAGCTGACATCAAAGAATAAGAATTTATATGATATACCCACTAAATGTTTTTGCAAACTTCGTTCCAATCGTTCAGTTTGTATGGGAAAAATTGAAATGTTGTTTTTCCTAGTTTCCTCGCAGGCGAACCTGATTAAAATATCCTACGTCCTTTTGTCTGGTTTTAAGCTACCTCCCCACTAATTTTCAGCTAAATCTGTTCAGCTGTTCTTGAGTTATAAACAGTGTAGGTAACTAACACGACTTCGTTTTATAGATATATGATTTAAGTGATGTCAGATTCGTCTAATCAATTTAAGTCGAATTTAAACCTAACCTACCCTTATTAATTCCTTTATTTATGTGAAGCCTAATATTTCACATATTATGTCCTGACAAATGTTGTTTTTGTTTTTCCTAGTTTCCTCAAATATTTTTAGTTCTACCCGCGTGATATTAAAAAAAATAAATGACCCCTGTCTTACATAAGTATGTCTTCTGTCTACGTTGTACATCATGTTGTCTTGTTTGCCTGAAATGTGCATGAAATGAAAGGGTCCATCGTAAGGATTGTAAATGACATTTATAGCTCTGGGTAATTTAGGATAAGTCGCATTTTTGACTTTATAAATGTCTTCACGCCCATATCGCCACCTTGCCAGGCAGAGCCTGAGATTGGTGCCTGGGCAACTCACGACTAACAATGTGATAAGTGGCAAACCTATCTCCAACCGGGCACCTATCTGATAGATCTTAGTACAACTCACTAAGAAAACTCCGGGAAAGCACCTCAATAAAATAAATACGTCCGTCTGTTAACACATATATTGCGTGAGAGAACGGTCACCGGCCAACGACATTGGTCGATGACGCACCTACCCTCTAACACATACATTACACTATCCAATCCCAAAACAACGTGTTTTTTCAAGAACTTTGGAAAATCACCATTTTTGTAGTGCGATCCGAGGATTGAACTTGGCATTTCATGAAATAAAGCTCAACTCTTGACCACAAGACAAATAGGTGATAGTGTTTTAATATTGTGCCTATTATTATTTTGTACTTAGACCAAGGATTGATCAAGCTAATGCAAGTTTACTGGCTTCCCTCTAAACTGGAGCATGACTGTAGCTAGTACTTAAATTATCTAATGAAAAATAAAAAAAAGTAAGACAGAAAAGAACGTAGGCTAATTGTAAAATTCTACAACGTGTTGTCACGGTGTTAGTCACCTACAAATCGAGTCTCGCCTTCCATGCGTCTAGACAGACGCAATCTTGAGTATTTGCAAAGTTTTCCAACCATTTCTGAAACAAACATACAGTGTTTTTAAGTTTTTGGCATCGATGTCAGCATCTGCCATTAGACAAATTTAAGTCTGCATTAAGTTACCCAAATTACCAAAATTAGGCTTCACTTATTAAAAATCAGTCATATGTCGTTATAGAGAGACGTGTCAGGATCTTGGGTAAAAAGATGGCCCCATTACTTGGCTTGGCTGAAACGAGGAAATATACAGTACATAGAGGATTCGAAAGCGAGATCCCGGGAACCCGATCATATTTTAGTTCCATAATTTTCGAGTTTCATAAATCCCGGGATTTTCGGAATTTACATATATACTGATATTATAAAGAGGAAAGGTTCGGTTTTTTGATTGTTTGTTTGAAATGAATAGGCTCCGAAACTATTGGACCGATTTCAAAAATTCTTTCATCTTTAGAATGCTACATTATCCCTGAGTGACATAGGCTTTGTTTCATCAAAATTCGGTGCAGTAGAAGCCAAGTTACGCAGGCGAAGCTGCGTCAAACTGGTAGTAGTATTATAAAAATGTAAATAATGTACGTGAAACGAAATGTCTTTTTCTTACCACTTTTTAGAATGTACAATTCATCAATACAAACCCGGGACTATCCCGAAATCCCGGGATCAGTAAAATCGGCCGGGATCGAATCCTCTATAATACTCAATAGGTTCATTCAATAATTACAAAACAATCGCGGCCATCTTTTTTTCGCTGGTGCCAAAACTTTTACATTTGTACATAAAATCTGGTGATGACAGAAATAAATAAACGAAGGCAGTGTGTGTCACTTTTATAATGCGTCATTCACACGCACCTCAGTCGCTAGTCATGGGTGAGTCTGACCTGGATTTATCACGAAGCTATCTTCGAATTCGTAACTTGTATTAACCGCCTCATTGGCCGATGGGCTATCGTACATGTCTAAAGACCATCCATGAGGCACGGGCTCGAATTCGAAATTCGAAATCGAAAAAAATCGAAAAGCAGGTATTAATACCTTACATACATACATTAATGTCTACTTCTGAGTCTATATAAAATATTCCGATATATGTTTAACTATATATTTTAATATAGATCAATACTAGCAAGACCACTGGCAGTAAAGTGCTGTGCAACTTGACCGGGTAGTGATCCACCGCCTTACCTATTCCTGCCCCCATAATGACGCTGTCATGTTCTGGAGGGCAGAGTTGCCGGAAGATTTTAACAATAGGCCTTCCATTCCGGCTTCAGGACGCACCTATGACATATATGGTGTCTAAACACCATGGTTGTGTCTTACCATCAGGACAGCTTAGCTGGTTCACTGACCTCTAACATAAAAAATAAAATCCCCCTATGTATTAGCGTTAGTGTATTAGTGGACTGATGATCTGGTCAAAGTCGCGGGAAGTCGCTGGTTACAAGCGACTTGTGACCGTGACTTGTGGCGCTCTTTCGGGGAGGCCTATGTCCAGCAGTGGACGTCCTCCGGCTGATGATGATGATGATGTATTAGGTTAGATAAACTGGTGCAGTTTGTCTGGAGTTTATTTCTTGTCATCACCAGTAGTGTTTTCATATGGAAAAAATGGCAACGGGACTTATCCCACTTGAAGTCTAGAAGAAGGGAATCTTGTTAACAGTTAATCAACTGCGAACAAAACTGAGAAATGTGGAGCAATTTTAATAAATTGATTGCCACCGCTTTGCTAATTCCTGTCGCTTTGTTTCCTTAAGGGGGGAATATTCAGTAGCACTGAAAACTTGAGATCCCGGCTACAAGATGGTAACAAACCAGGAACATCTATAGTGTATGTATGTATAGTCTCTTACTATCAGGAAAACCGCCTGTTTGTTCACTACCTTATACAAAAAATCCAATACTCGTTGTTTTGACCACTAGACAACAGTAGTTGCATATAGTCTTAGTCATGACATCCAATAATTATGTCTATTTTCGGTAATTGACGCCTGCATTGAACCATAATGGTCGCTAGGTGTACGGCATGGACACCAGATGTCTAAGCCGTAAACAATGAGGCTCTGTCAATTGTACTTGGTTTATTATCGCGGCACCAGACACCGATCACCAAATACCGTTGTACAAACGTTTACAGCTCAAAGATTATCTGTCGCCTCTGCATACTTTTTATATAAAACCATGTGATTTTTAATGCCAAGAAAATGCATAAATTGGAGTAAATTTTTATGTCTGAAATAACATGAGAATACTCTAGATTTTTACATAGATAAACTGAATAATAGTAAATTGATAAATTAATAAATAAAAAAACAATAGTATATAATAGTGATAAAATTTGATTGTAATTAATTGTTAGCTTAAAAAATAGACATGACTTGTTGTTATTAGAACATTCTGTTATAACACAGATGAAAAGAGAAGAAAATTATCATTTTGAAAAAAATTTTAACAAAATATTTTCCTTAGTTGATGTCTATCAAGTTTTTTCCTTTTTTAAATCAAATAAAGGGTAGATTTTAAGAGGGAGACACATTCTTCAAATGGTTAGAGCCCACTTCAGTAATGTGTTTTGCCTACTTTTACACCTATAAGTACACAAAACACACTGTCAAATTAATCTGAAATTAAAATACATGAGCTTTTTAGTGACTTATACGTTCTTGGCAATATCAAAGTTTAGCTAAAGTCAGTTTATTTTCATGAAAGTAACTCAAATATTACAAACAGAGCCGCCCCGCCGCGCCGCCTCTACACTCTTTACTCTTTGGTTGTCCTATTTGACCACCACGTGCGCATAAAGATAGCAAGTAAAAAGACCGTGAGAAACTGGTGCGCGTCATTATAGGGACTTATCTTAATGTGCGGACCTTCCCTCATCTGTTTGTAATGTCTCTTTACCTGTGTACACTCATTACCTGGCTTAGGCAGGGCCGTCGCTGGCATCTTTTTAGGTACAAGCACCTAATGGGCACCACATTGGGTTAATTTTATCTAGCATTTAGTTATCAATTATTATTCATTTTAATGACTTACGGTAAACTTAGATTACACATAGATAATTTTTAAAATATGTACTTCTATAACATACGCAAAACATTGGTATTAGAAAGTTAAAAAAAAATCGCCTCTGTGGTCTAGCGGTCCGGGTGTTGGACTTGACTGTATGAGGTCTCGGGTTCGAATCCCGGGTCGGCCAACAAAAAAAAATTGGATTTTTCCAATTTTCTAATAAAAAAAAAATGTTGGTCGGGATTGGAAATGTGCCCGGTTGGCGATAGGCTTGTCACCTATCACATTGTGGGACTTAGTGTCTTCGGCTAGTCGAGGGTGCCTTGGTTGTATCTCTGCCTACCTCTTCGGGGATATGGGCGTGAAGATACTTTTTTTTTTTTGAAAAAAAAAGTTTTTTTGCTTACATAAAATAGATTTGATTTCTCAAAATCCAATATAATGAATTCTAGTGATTTTTTCGCTATTTTCTCGTATATTTTTGACGCTTACATATAAAGGCAACTTAGATCCTTAATTTAACTACTTACTTACTCTAAAAAGAAGTTAAGAACTATTAAGATAATTTACAAACATTGTTATATCGATATTCCATATGTTAATAAAGTTGACAGCTACAGAAAACTAATTTTAAAATAGATGTTATCAGACATAGAATAGTCCAGGAAAAATGTAAGTTAGATGACTCAAGTATTATATTGGTGGTAATTTTGTTGCGCACTCACTAAACTAATTTTAAGTTATCCCTGTCTTCTTTCAACTAAAGTAACAGAAGGAGACAGAACACTTTTAGTGCTGTCAAATTAGACCGTACACGTCATTTCTACAGATGTTTAACGTATTACTCGGAAAACGTTGATTAAAAACATCACGATTAGACATGTCCGCACTAATCTGACACGTCTAAACTGTTCCATCTCTTTTGTTTTTGTTTTATTTGAGAAAGATAGCATGCATCTAAAATAAGTTTAGTTTGTGAACAGCAGAATCACCACCATTGTCTTGTTTAACCCAACATGTAAATTTTACTAAATTCGGGCTGTCTGAGCCCGGCACTGGCCACTGGTCACTATGAGGTATACAATCCTGTCTCCTGAGAAGATGTAATATAATGAGAAAGCTTTTAAACTCCCATGATTTGAAATTGCCTTCGCAAACAAAGGTGTTAATTGTTTGTGTGTTTTGTGTATTGTCTTGATTATAAGGCTTATTTAAGTTTTTACAGCTTAAAATGGCTGTCACACAGATGGCACTCCGATGATAAGAGGCTATTACGTACCTATGCTGTAAAGAGGTAAAAGTTGTTTTATTTTAGTCAAAAGTTTAGTATTTTATTGTAGATACGGATATCTAACATTGTTGTCTGATACAAACCCTAGTTTTCAGGTTACTTTGACTTTCCAAACACCGATAAAATTATACTTAACTAGCTGCCTATTCCGACTTTGCTCGGATGTTAATTTTTTTGATTATAAATTGAGATGTAAGCTTTAAGTTGGATCAAACTGCACACGGTGTGCAAATTTGATTCAAATCGGTCAAGTAGTTTAGGAGTCCAACGCGGACAAACAACGTGAAACGTAATTTATATACTTAATTTATTTATTGGTTTTTAAGTAAACTCTCTGAGGTCTAGTGGTCCAGGTGTTGGACTTGACTGAATGAGGTCCCGGGTTCGAATCCCGGGTCGGGCAACAAAAAGAATATTTGGTTTTTTCAATTTACTTACAAAATAAATGTTGATCGGGATTGGATATGTGCCCGGTTGGCGATAGGTTTGCCACCTATCACATTATGGGACTTAGTGTCTTGGGCTAGTCGTGGGTGCCCTGGTTGTGCATCTGCCTACTCCTTCGGGTATATGGGCATGGATATACCAGCGATCGCCTCTCATGAGCTGCCTGGCAGAGAGGTAGATGATTTATTCTATTCAGCGGATCCAGACCAACAATAATTGTAATGACATAAGCACTCAAATTAGTTTTAGCTACGACAGACGAAACAGGTCATAAGTACTTAAGGTAAGTGCCTAATTAAATTAGTTGCTATGCAACTGGCAAGTTAATTAAAACTTTATCGTTAGGGTCAGATATATATGTCTTGGAATTCCGAAAGCGCAATCATAGGTGTCGCACTGTACTTATTTAGCAAATCGGATATATGAATAAGGTACATCTTTATTGAATGGGCTGAGTCATATCAGATTGAGTTTTCGCGGTATTTTCACCAATCAACGCGCGCTATCATACAAGATGGCGTTGACTCATTTCCGAACGTCCTTGCGGGTGCATTTCGTTTAATGTGTCAGGGTTCTATAATTGTAACAAGTTCCTGTTAGTTAAGACTTTGGCTAATTAGTGTTTGTGTTTGGAATTTGCAGTGTGAGTGTACTGTGATGGCCTCTAGTCATTTTATTGGCGGATGTGATTATCTTTTAGAAACGATATTTAAGTAACTTTGAACTAGTTTATGTCTGAAGGGATTAATATATATAAAGTTTTCAAACTTTAAGTTGGTATAACGTAAGTAAGCCAATTCAAAAGTTTTAGTACATTCAGAGTACCTACACCTAGGCCGTTGAATGTCTTATATATATGTCCTATATATAGATCTAGGGTAAACCTAGTCAGTAGTCGGGAATTTAGCAGTCACTTGCAATGTTTTTTTCACAAGATGCAATAATAATAATAGAGTTTTGGCGCCATCGTAAAAGAAGATGGTCGCATTTTTTTTGTAAATATTGAATTTTGTGTTAATGAAAAGTAAAATTAGTTAATTTAGGTGGGAATTAGTTTAATTTTGTTCAGATAAAGTGCACAAGTGAAATATTTATGAAGAAATTAGTGTATCGTGAAGTCACCGCTTTACTCAAGACCCTGAAATGACTTACGACGTTGGGCCTGAAATGACTTATGACAGTTAAAAAGAATTTATCCATAAGGCAGACGTGACAGTATGGCCTAAAGGTCTTAGCCGGACCCAGAAAGGGGCAAATTTAAACTTAAAAAAAGGAGAGTTTTGGCGCCAACGTCAATAAAGACGGTCGTAGTTTTTTCCTAATTAGTTAATTTAGGTGGAAATTATATCAATTTTGTTCAGTTAAAGTGCACAAGTAAAACATATATGAAGAAATGAATGTATCTTGTATTTCCTCGTTGCCGCCAAATCTCGCTAAAGGATCTTGAGTAAAGTGACCACCGCTTTCCTCAGGACTCTAACATGACTTTTTACATAGTGGTCCTAATGACTGATAATAAGAATTAATTACTACGGAAGTCATGAATTTCGAATAGGTATGTTATAGATATTTTAATATAATGCCTACCACTCGTATTGAATACGTTAGGTACCTACGTAATAATTTCTCAACGCCTAAACCAATTATTATGTTGAAACGAAGGCGGGTAATGGCATGGAGTATATAGGATTTTATTTACATTGTTGGTCGATAGGTTTTCCAATACGTCATTGGACATGGTTTATCCTCAAGGCTCGAGTTCAATTTCCGACATGGGCATGCATTTGTGCTACGTACAAAAATTAAAGCCAGTAATAGAACGTTTTCAAGATTAACTTTATGTAACCTTACCTACCTTTGAACCAAATCTTAAAGCTTTCCGAAAACTTTCTTTATTTTCGTACCATTTTAGTTCCGACCAAGCGAACTTTTTTCACTTGGGACTTGATACTCTCTGCCAACCCGGGAGGCTTGGTGTGAAGATATGTATGTACATATGAGATGTTATGTACGTTTCTTCACATTCCGGATTATAAGTTATTTTGTTAAACTGCAAAACTTATAACTAGAAAAAAAATACAAGACACATACCTACCTACTACAAAACTAATACAGAATGAATAAAATCAGACTTCGCATTAATGAATTATAGCCCAATTTACGTTATAACTTTTACCCGTTTTCTACAGGAACCCTTTTAGTAATCGGGATAACAAGCATCCTTTAACCTTCTTCGAAACATAAAGTACCAACAGCTAGATTTCGAAATGATAGGATCGGTGTGAATCGCGGTCATCATACAAACGGACAGAGAATCAGAAAAAAATATAAAAAACTGTTCTGCTGCTTCTTTTAATTCACCTGCTTCTATTTTTTAAATGTCATCAATGTACAGAATTCACTCTTCTACATGTTTTATCATATGTACCTACTCGTACATACAGATTGTTAATATTATAATCTTCGAATAAAGATATCGGTTACATTCTTTTTTTAATGTTTTAATTTATATATAATTAAGATTTCTCATATGGAAAATAAATAAAATAAAATTTGTTGGTTTTTATTTTTATCGTAATTTGCTTATTTTGGGGTTATACCAATTCATACAATTTGTCCAGATGTATCCAGAAATTTGAGTGACACCTTAACACAATATTTTGCTATCATTGGAATAGTTCTTCCTTTTTTCTATTGCATAAGACAACGAAAAAGCAAAAGGCTCTGCTGATGGTAAGATGCAATCAGGACCTCTAAACATCATATTATGTTATGTTACAGGTGCGTTGCTGTCATGAGCCCTGTAGTACCGGACGACAAATAGATGGTATCCTCTGCCTGTTGTAAGAGGCGACCAAATAGGGCTGTAGCTGTAAGTCAACTGATGGGAGGGTCAGTTGGCTTAAAAAGCAGCCCAGGACGTGGGACTGCATATCATGATGTGACCCCATGCTGCTGTCGTCAAAGTGCTGGTAACAGAAGATTGAGTCTTCTTACCGAATGAGCCTGCGGGCAGTTGAAGGGGTGACAGCGGTGCGTTCTTCGGAGATCCTGCAGTCACCTCGCACAGAGGATGGTCACTGAGTTGTTTTAGCCGGTAGGAGTTCGGCATAACCCACCATTTCCCCCGAAAGCAGCGGGTATCCATGAGGAATTCCACTTGTTATAAAAAAGGGGTACGTCGGTGTCATATGGCTACGATAACAAACGTATTGTGCAAGTAATATCGTAACCTCCAGACCGAAACATGATTTTCGGCCAATATTAATAATCAATCCTAATACAAAACTTGCTGTCTAAGATTTATATTTTGATCCATTTTTATGTTATTGCTTGCCAATAGCATATAACCTTTATAAACGAAAAAAGGAAGTAGCAATCGATGAACCTAACTGAAGGGGAAGAGGGGTTAAAATGTTATTGTAACACTAATCATTAAAGTTTTGACGACGCGTTAATGACACGCTTTTGTTTAGACAAAACAAATCGATAATATAGAGGCAACCCTTAGAAGTACAATCGTCTGTGGTTATGCCAGCTCTTTACTAACCCTTTTCCTAATTTTGTATCTTATTATTTTGATTTTAGGTCTAGTTTCGTACTGCTCATGTTTTAATGCTAGTTTATTTACGTGTTTTGCTTGAAATTTCTTGGTGACTTACTGTTGACACCAATTTGGAAATATGTATGGACGTCCAAAGCATATTTTGCAGTGGAAATTTGGTATTAAATGATAGTAGGTGCCTAATATCTATCGCATATCTGCTATAAAAGGACCTGCATTTAAGCGTCCTATATACTTATCCTATCTTTGCATTCGCTATACTTTTGATCTTCGGAAGTATATATAATCAAAACATCATTTGTGACCGGCTGAAGTGGTAACCAATCAGCGTACGCAAAAAATACTTACATTATGTGATACCTTTTTAAAAAAATACCTACCTCTACCTAATAGGTACCTAGTAGGTAATATGTATATACCTCTGAAGAGGTTGTCAGTGGCACAACCACCCACGTTTAGCTGAAGACACTAAGTCCCACAATGTGCTGGGTGACAAGCCTATCGCCAACCTGGCACACATCCCGAAGAACGTTGATTATACTATAAAAATAACAAAACACATTTTCTTTGTTTTGTTGCCTGACGCGGGGATCGAACCCGGGAGCTCAAGACGTCAAGTCTAAAGCCGGACCGCTAGATCACAGACGCGATATATTCGTCATAATATTTTTTAAGATCCTCGTAGTTAATCTATCCGTGAACGATTAAATTTTTTTCATGGTGACCCAATCTTATGTCAGCTTGCTTTTTGAATTGAATTTTATTTATTACAAACTACAATAATTATCAAACTAAGAGATTTAAAAGAAATTGCAAAGTAAACTCCATGGTATCCAGGATTTTAAAGCTTGTGTATCTTGCGTGAATTTCTTACCATTAGGAAATCCGTCTGCTTGTTTGCCTTCCATTATCATAAAAAAACTTGAACTGTCATCGTTTCCAAACTTAAGCAGAACAATAGAATAAGAAATAAAGGAACAAGCTCCTCAGCAATCAAGATTTCTGTAACATGACATTTATATTTAAAAATCGCAGTATTTTAATTTTTATTTCTTTCTAAAAAGTTTCTAAATTTTAGAGTTAATCGACTCAACGAGCTGGTGATAGAAAGACCATATTTAAAAATCAATTTAGCTAATGATCAAACATTAATTTCACAGTTGTAACCGGGAATCGAACCCACTTCCTGAAGTGTCGGGGTAATTTGCAGCCAGTTCCCCCAACCAGCAGCGTGAAGCACAGGTGGCGTCACGCTGCGTGACCACATTGCACCTGATCAATCATTATTGATCTTTAATGGCCTTATCAAGCGGAGGATTTTTATATTGAAGAGCAAACCTGCTTCATCTGAACTGGCAACAGCGAGATCTGAAACCATGACAGGAGTTGGTATAGATTATGTTGGTATGGATTGACATATCAAAAACCTATAGCCTTTGTAGAACAAACCATCTGCCTTCCTGCCAGGCAAGGCATAGGCTTACCGTCATTAATACCGTGACATCTGACTAGGTGGTAGAGTTTTTCTTCCCGGATTGGTATCACCGCCTTAACTTTTCCCGTCAACATAACGTCAATGCTTGCCTTTGACGTGTTCAGGTTGGAAGGGTAAGGTAGCCGGTTTGCAACGCACCTTTACCACCTTTAGTCTCTCTAAGCGGTGTGAATTTTTACCATCAGGAAATCCGTCTGCTTTTTTGCCTTCCAATATCATGAAAAGAATTTCAGTTACCAATAGAGGTGCTGCTTAACGTTTTCATACAAATAATTTACGGTAGCGAGTCAAGTAAACTTGAGAAGCCCTAAACTTATGGTATTAAGGTACAGATAATTAATTAAACTTAGTTACATATTCGGAAATCATAGTGCAGTAATAGGTCCGGAAACCAATATGTAATTATCTATATATTTTATAATTTTTGAAGGAATCAGAATTCAAAAAAACTTTATTTTAAATATATACATATAAATATAGACATAATATTTGATAAACATTTTTATAAACTATCACCGGATCGAAATTGCTGCCACACACTGAGACGATTCGGCGAAAGAAACCCAGCAGGCTTTTTAATTAATGAATGGAAGGATATTAATGATGAAAATTAGCAATACGGATTCCCGATTCGAACGAATACACATAGCTTATACCAAAGACGATCAAAGTAAATTGCAAACCTGACGCGATGGAGGTATGCTTCTTACGTCATAAACTTACTGCTTTTCTCTCCAATGTGGACCACGACAGTGGTGTGAATTAATATTATGGCCAGTACAACCACGGTGCTAGTGACAGATAAACCAATACTCGACTTCTACTTATCAAGCAATTTGGCTATATTCTTCAATAGTCAAACAATAACATGCTTGAGCAACTTCGAAATTCCTGACACTATTTGTCTTTCATCCCTATTACTAATTTATTTTAACCACCCCTTATTGATATCTATATTTAACCCCGCAAATGAAGGGTTAAGTTTCGCGTTTAACTATCAATCACTATAATAACCCCCTAATGACATAATAACTGCGCATGGCAGACGGTTACACCCCTTTTGGTTATTATAATTAAAGTTAGGAGTGTTATTTCAAGGTTGTTTCTAGTGGGTGGTTTAGGGTAATAGCTTTTAACGACATAACTCTAAATCAGTTAAGGATAACAATGAAATATTTTCTTTTAAACAATCTAGAATTGAAGTGTATTTACGATCATAATATATTTGTTATTTGGACGTAAATTATAAAAAACATTCAAACCCACCACAAAATGTTCCATAATCGTCATTGCATATTTAATAATGTTTTTTCCAGTGTTGGTCCGGGCTCCTTTGTAGAAGAGACCATCTGCCTGCTAGGCAGCTCGTAAAAGGCGAACATAGGCTTACCGTCAGTGGTAGAGTTTTGCAACGACTCAGCCTGATTGGTACCACCTCCTAACCTATTCCCGCCGCCATAACGTCAGTCCTTTCCGTTGACGTGTTCCGGTTCGAAGAGTAATGTTTCCGGTGAATTTACTTTTGGTCGTAGCCGAACATCCCAGCCTTAGGTTGGTAACGCATCATTACCATCTTTGATATCTCTAGGTGGCGTGTATTTCTTACCACCAGGTAATCAGTCTGCTTGTTTGCTTTCCAATATCATAAAAAATGTTAATAAGATAAGTAGATTTAAATATACATAAAATTTGTAATGTAAAATTACTTGCGATTATCGTTTACTTAAGTAAGATACGAGTATGTCTCCATCATATGACAATACAAAGATAAACTTAAAAAATCATAATTCATAACGAACATAGTATAAGTTGAAACGGTTTTGATAATGTTACGTCCTTTTATGAAGTTGATTAAAATTATTAAATTATCGCCTCTGTGGTCTAGCGGTCCGGGTGTTGGACTTGACTGCATGAGGTCCCGGGTTCGAATCCCGGGTCGGCCAACACAAAGAAAATTGTATTTTTCTAATTATCTAATAAAAAAATGTTGGTCGGGATTGGAAATGTGTCCTGTTGGCGATAGGCTTGTCACCTATCACATTGTGGGACTTATGCCCGATTTCACCAAGAGCCCCTATCTTTTAGTAACGTATTTTAGGGGACTGTTTTATATGAAAACAGTCCCATAAGTAACGTTAAAAGGTCCCCTAAAATATAGGGACTCTTGGTGAAATCGGGCATTAGTGTCTTCGGCTAGTCGTGGGTGCCTTGGTTGTACCTCTGCCTACCTCTTCGGGGATATTGGCGTGAAGATACTTTTGATTAAATTGAAAAAAAAACTAATTGACACATTTGTATGATAATTACACCCTGTATCATAATTGTTAATGGTGCGGTGGTCTGTGCGGAGATGGTGACGATAGTAACTTGATTAAAGTTACTTTTTTTTACTTTTTTAATCGCTTCTGTGGTCTAGCGGTCCAGGTGCTGAACTTGACTTCATGAGGTCGAACTCTTGAAAACTTGAATTCTGTTCGAAATGTTTTTTGTCCAATTTTCTTATAAAAAAACTTTGCCCGAGATTGGATATGTGCCCGGTTGGCGATAGGCTTACCAACTATTACATAGTCGTGAATGCCCTGGTTGTGTCTCTGCCTACCCCTGGAATATGGGAGTTAAGATACTTACTTATATTTTACAGTACAGTAGCTATATCTGGTCAACATTTTTATGATTTTCGAATAAATCACAATCAGAAAATAATTTATTTACTTTGACCGAACAAGAGATAATTGTGAGCATCGATATTCGTCTAAATTACCACCGGATCGCAATCGCGGCCAGACATTGAGAAGAAAAAACTCAGAAGTCTTGTATTTTGTAAATTACTTTGTATTTAGTGTTCGACCCCTTTTCCATTTTCTTACCCCATGTTGGTCCTTGCTTCTTTGCAGAATAGACCATCTGCCTTCCTGCAAGGCAGCTCGTAAAAGGCGAGCATTGGCATACTGTTACTAACACCGTGACATTTGACTAGGTAGTAGAGTTTCGCAGCGACTAGCCCCGATTTAAACCCCCGCCTTACCTATTCTTGCCGCCGTAACATCAGTACGTGCCTTTAACATATTCCGGTTCAAAGGATAAGGTAGCCTGTAACCTTGCTTTTGCTCGAGGCCTACCACCTCGTCCTCAGGTTGGCAACGCATCACTACCATTTTTGTTGTCTCTAGACGGCGTGTATTTTTTAAAATCAGGAAATCTATCTGCACCTTTGCCTTTCAATATCATAAAGAAAAATGTTCGTTTGATGGCTGTTCATTGTACCAAGCTATAAAATCCGATGTAATTACATGTGTCTGGAAGTAGCATGTCCAGGAATGTCCACAACATAATGTTTTGCCCGCACGTAACTCCAGTTCCGCACAATGATGGGTGGCACAATCGCTGGTTCTCACGACGTCTTACTTTCACAGACAATTCGAATACGTGGTGCTACAAATATGTAAAGAAACATTACACAGCGAGATCCTATAATTCCATCATAGTCAGACTTTAGTTATTTTATAAAAGTTTAACAGCGTCATTAAAACTAAGGGACTGCTATGAAATTAGGGTCATCGTGGTTTCGAATTGGTTGCAAAGGTAAGTTTTAAGGCATAAGGCAGAGAACAAGCACATGGCTCTCATAAATACAAGAGGCTACGGTTTTATATAGACGCCATAGACCTTGTAAATATGTGGCCTTTTGACCAGGATGTTAGGTCAAATATGCTACTCAAACTTCCCTTCCGACCGAAACACAGTTCCAAACGCTGTCATTATGCCTACAGAAACAGGTAAGACGATTGATCTATACCCAGAAAAGTTGCTACACAGTAGTCTACCACCAGTGGTTTCTACAGAAACAGGTAAGACAATTAATCCATACCCAGAAAAGTTGCTACACAGTAGTCGACCACCAGTGGTTTTGTTGTTATACGAGGGTGGATCCAAAAGTTCTAAGCCCGACCAAGAAAATGAAAGAAAAGTGGGTCTAAATTTACTTTATTTTTCGACACAGTCTCCATCTAGCTCAACACACTTCTTCCACCTGACCTGCAACTTGTTTATCCCCTCGAAAAAAAAAGATTCCGGAAGGTCGGCGAAATAGTCGTTTACTGCGACTATCACCTCCTCTTTGGTCGAAAATTTCGATCCTCCCAAGTGTTTTTTTTTTTAATTTGGAAATAAATGATAATCCGAGGAGGCTAAATCCGGCGAATAAGGTGGCTGGGGCAGCAATTCGTAGCCACAATCATGGATTACAGACATTGTTTCAACCGAAGTATCAACACGTGCATTGTCTTGATGAAACAAAACTTTCTTTCGCAACATTCCCGGCTTTTTTCTTTTATATCTTCCCGGAGTCTTCGTAAAAGGTTACAATAATAACTAGAATTTATAGTTTGACCTTTCGGTAAATAATCTACAAATAATGCTCTTCGCATCCCAAAACACAGAAGCCATGACTTTGTTAGTTGACAAAACGACCTTAGCCTTTTTCGGTGTAGGAGAGTCTGATCTTTTCCACTGTTTGGATTATTGCTTTGATTCAGGAGTATGGTGGTGAACCCAGCTTTCATCCATGGTAACAAATCTAGACAAAAAGTCCTCGGGATCAGTCTCAAAAAGTTTCAAACAGTCTCGCGAAATTGTGTATTAAACTCGTTTTTGTTCAGCTGAAAGCAACCTCGGGACTCATCGAGCAGAAACCTTATGGAACCCCAACTCTTCCGTTATTATGTGTTGCACCCCGCCATAACTAATGTTTGTTATCTCAGTTATCTTACTAATGGTCAAACGTCGGTCACCCAGTACGAGATTACAAATTTTATCTATGTTTTCTTTCGTGGTAGAGGATGTAGGTCTTCCACTCCTAGGATCATCTTTAATGCTCTCACGACCGCGCTTAAACTCAGCTATCCACTTCTTGACACTGGAATACCATGGAGCAGACTCCCCCAAAGTGCTCACCATATCTTGATGGATGTCTTTTGGTGATAGGCCTTTTTTATTGAGGTACTTAATGACTG
>NJDC01008342.1:0-16152 GCA_002245475.1 Calephelis virginiensis | reverse complement strand
ATAAGACTTTTATAAAAACATTTTATTCTTTCTAAATTACAATAACTTACACTCTTATTACAAATTATTGTATTAAATAATACACAACCGTTGTTATTATGTAAAAGATCGTAGCAGTGTTTCGTAATCAACTTGCCAACTGACGGCTAAAGGTAAGTAGGTAATAAACCTCGTTTACAAAATTTGTAAAAATCTAAATTTTTCTCTTTTATTATTAACCTGTTTGCATCTGTAACAATATTTTCCTCAATTAATACTCACAACAAAAAATACAGGCCTGTTCTACCTACATCGACAAGATTTTGACAAAAGTCGAAAATTAGAATTGACGTTGCAATCTGACAAAATGCTACTTTCGACAATTTATGTACGAAAAGAAGACATCGTCAAGTCATTTCAGCTACAAAATATCTCTCTAAAACATTTGCATAGTATAAACGTGTATGGTGTTATATGTTTATTATTGATCAAATTAGAGCGATTTATAGTAAATTAAAATTCTAAGAAATAATAAATTAATAGGTCTTGCGTAATGTAGTCTTATTGCACATTGGTGGAAATATTCTGCTTCATATTTGCACATTATTCGACACGAATGTGAAGATATTAAATAGTTTCGGCATATTACGTTAAAGGTCACTACCAAATTGTATTGTTGGCTAAATAGCATATGACGCATCGGGGAGAAAATTACATTATTATGTGTTAAGCTGTATGAAAATATTTCGCAAGAGGGCGTTTATTTATTAGGTGACGCATTTTTAGTAATTTTCCAACCCGCTTTTCGCCAGTAAAATGCCGTAAGATTTAACGACACTCCTACACTCGTCTGCGTGATATTTTCATAATGTATTCTTAGTATAAATGAAAAAAGAGAAAAAAAAAAACAATTTCCTTACATTTTTGATCGATATTAAGAGGATATTTGTGCTGACCCTACGCATTTTTCTAAAATAAAATAAGAGCTGGACCCCTTCCCCCACTCGAATATATCACGCCAAGGGCGTAGCCAGAATTGTGTATAGAGGGGCAGGCAAAGAAAATCCTCGACTGTTGTCAATATTATTTTAATCCTAGTTTTTATCGTATGAGTATTTTACACAAGTAGGTACTTAGACGAGGTGAGGTAAAAATTTAAAACAAACTACAATAGCCACAAAAAACTTTAGTTGACAAATATTTTCCACAGTTCTTCGTAATATCTTTTAGAAACTTCACTTTCAATTTTATCAATCATAGCCCGTTTAAACGATTTTCGGTCTTTCGAAGAGTTGCAGTACTTTGTGAACACTCTTCTCCTGTACCTCGCTACGTCCATGTCCTGCGTAATTCATGGACAGGACATGGTCCTAAGGACAGTCAAAATTTTTTACACAAGAGACCGATATTTTTGACCCTCAATAATTTCTGTTCAAATGTGAAGTTTTTTATTTCGTTTTGTATGAAGCACTAGGGTACGAGTTAAGAAAATAGCAAAATTCGGTACACGAACACTTATAAAGTAAGAAATAGTTTTTAATATTTTGTCGATATCCTGATAAAATTACAATTTTAATGTAATTGCATTACAATTTAGTAAATTGGTATCTTTAATGTTATAACCATTTCTATAATGTCCAATTAAAATTATAAATAAAACTCAACATGTAGACCATCCCATACTTTCATAGATCAACTTTCATTGCAATTTTTTTGTTCAAGAACGAATACATAAACTTACATATTAACAAAATTTATTAATATAAGTATTATTAGAGAAACATCTTATTTGATTGTTTTTGTAAACAGATGAAATCGTTTTGCTTTATAACAAATTTACGAATTACAATGTTTATTTTTATTTATTAACAACAATTTATTATTAACCATAAATAACTAAAACTGTTTTGTATAAGGTACATAACACATACTTGAAATAAATCCTTTAAATACAAATATTTCAAACAAATATATGGTTTATAAATAAACTAAAATAACAATTCACTGATATCAAATAAAGATTTCTCTATGTTTTCGATTTAAAAGGCAATTCTTACATTTTATTCGGTGGTATTCTAGAAGGATCTACAAATCTATGAACAATATGAAGGCCTTTTTTACTTTTGGTCATTTACAGCTTGAAACAACTTAAACATTAAATACAATGGTTGTTTTTACAAATATTAAAAAAATATTTTCTTAATCTAATTAATGTCTAAAATATTTACATTTTGAACACAGGTTTATAAATACAAAATTGTATTATATAATACAATATAGTTTGTACTAAAATATTTATTTTACAAACAGTAACTAGCAATAGATATGATATAGGATATGGGAAGACCGCGCTAAAGCGATATGTGCGTTCACATTATAAGCTTTGATTGGTTGAACTGACACACAATTGTAATTGACCAATCAAAACAGTTTACGCGGTATTTTTGACATAAATCACGACGGTATTGGCTGAAATATTCGAATCCATTCATTCAATCGCGAATTTCACGCAAAAACATAGTGTGTACAAAAAAGGGCCACCCGCTACGTCGTATTCATCATAACACCTTTTAAATAATGCTAGTGTTAATCCTTTAAAATCTGTACCGGGAAGGTGGCTGGAATCTTATTTTAAATAATCCGAAATGATAAATGCGACTTTGAAGTTAAATTCCCCGTACTTTTAAAGCAGACTGCAACAATGGCGCTATTTTGATCTGCTATTTCACATTAAGCTGTTAAAAACACAGCTGTAGAATACGTTCAATATTTTATAATACAAATTCATTCATTCATATTACTTTTCCCATATGTTTTACTGAGAATTAGTCTTAGGCTTTAAAGAAGTCGATACGTGTTTATGCTAGCGACAAAGTTTTTTGATAATACATTCAGGTTTACTTCAAGGTTTAAGTTGACGTTATAGTCTACATTATAGTGTGTTAAAAACCGTAACGTCAGCTTAAACTTTGGAGTAATTTAGTCTATGTATATTAATATTATTGTTAGTAATATGATTGCGCATAATCAGTAAAATGAAACAATAGTATTTTAAGACTTTTCTTTCCAAAAATTCCAGTACAAGCATATACTTTAAACAATATTTGAAGTGGCAAGAATCATTCATTAATTCATCATTGGCAAGAAAGTCTATACACGTTTAATTTTTACTTACGCACTTGCGGGTGAAACTGCGCGACATCGATAGTTTATCAATAAAAAAGTGAGACTAAAAATGTCTCTTATTTGAAACTTCGTAATATCGTTGCACAGCAAGTCGATTAGCGATGGAAAGATCCTGGGTCTAATCAGTTCAGTGAAAATCAATGGTCTGCAATTTACAGCAGAGTTTCAATATTTACGTAATGTGATAATTAAATATATTCCGATAGCCAAAATCCTTTAAGGTCAAAGGAATCACCTAATAATTCATTTATATGAATTGTTAACGTTTAAACTGAGAAACTTGCAATCACTCACGGGCTAAGGAAGACAGGTTCACTTATAAATTATATTACTATGGCGTTTTAGGGGCTAACTCAGTCTTTCGGTCGGAGGTTACATTCACCAGGAGGCACCAGGAGGACCCAGGATCACGAAATTATACAGTTTTTATCATGATGAGGATTCTTCTTCTGTCTCTCACGCTTAGCACAAGCTACTGCGTCATTGGGGACGTAGGATATCCTTACACCACCATAAGCTCTTCTCGTTGGCAATGTATACGATTCATTAGAAGAAGATGATGAAGAACATGTACTGCAATAGCTGCTGGCATCATCATCTTTAACCTTCTCTTTCCTTATAGGTTCATCAGGCTCAAAGGCCTCATTATCGTCACCGCAAAAACGAACTGTTCTTCCTCCTCGAGGTTTTCGTTTTCCATCAACTAGCGTCAACTCAGGCATCGAGGTGGAATGTCCAGGCGTTACTACAGCTTGAGCTTCAACAGGTGGGGGAGGTTTCCAATTCTCAGTCTCAACTATGTCTTCTGATTCTGGAGTTGGAGGTATTTGGTGTTCAGTTGCTGCCTGCTCTAGTCTTAAGTCTGCTAACGCTCTATCTAGGCTAAGACACGCGTGTGGCGGTGGGGGTGGATGGGGAGGTGGGGATTCTGGGGCTAAGGAGTTACTAGGCTCAGAATCAGCATCCACATGAGGAGAGGGCTCTCTTTGAGGTGATCTAGGCGGGGATTTTGGAGAAGGCACTCGTCTTGGACGTGGTACTCGTGGAGGACGAGGTCCTGGTCCCGAGGAATCGGAAGGTGTAGGAGGTTCTCCTTTC
The DNA here is from genome assembly GCA_002245475.1 of Calephelis virginiensis. NCBI lineage: Eukaryota > Metazoa > Arthropoda > Insecta > Lepidoptera > Riodinidae > Calephelis > Calephelis virginiensis. Next base: position 11,889 of record NJDC01008342.1, on the reverse strand, counting down.
GAGCACGCGATAGAGCAGAATATGGCACCTTTGCGTGGTAAAAACGGTCGACCAAGTAGACTAGCTCTGCAGGTGTGACAGGCGAAGCATCGGTCAGTGGCATGCCAATGTTGACCCTCATGAGACATTTGTCCTTGATCGACACCTATAGGTTCTCCGCAAGCATCACAGTATTCTGCGAAGCAATTGTCGAAGCACGGCAGGCAGTAAGGTCGCGCTTCTCTCATGATATAGCGCTGTCCGCCGAGTTGCTTAGAGCATTCTTGGCAGGCGAAGTGTTTCATGTGCCAGGCTCTGCCTTCCGCTTCGGTGCACTCGTCAGCCAGGATAATCTGCGAACGAACATTTCATTTTAGTTTCACAGTAGTGCACTAAATTTTAGTAGATTCTATACTTCTTATCGTCGGTGCTTGGTGGAATTCCATTCTTGATGCAATTTACTTAGAAACACTTCTACTTTCCACAATATATTTTATTATTTTTTATTTTTATGGTTTAGCCAACCGGTTTCGCTATACAAGCATTAAAAATAAAAAAATAAAAAAATAATTGTGGAAAGTACAAGTGTTTCTAAGTAAATTGCATCACTAAATTTTAGGACACGCTGACTAAAATCTGTTAGCCATTTTATTGCTACAGTTGGAGTTAAGATTGTGGGTGGTATTCCACTCGTCAAATGTCTTCGTTCAATTTCTTTAACTAACATTTTACTCTAACATAGCAATATCGTTGTCCAAGGTTTGTTATCGAAATATTAAAATCTAGTTTTTAAGAACCTGGAATCTAGCTGGAAAAATCTTTTATCAAATTACGGCGTTGTTAGCAAATTGGATGAAGTTGTCCAATTTTTTTGTGAAATTTGGCATTGAGAAAAATATTTGGAAAGTGGAAAACTGTAATTAAAAAAAATAAGAGTTTCGGGGATATGGGCGTGACGATACGTTTTTTATTAAAATCAAAATTATTTGACGACGCTATATTTTTAATATATCCGAATGACTAGATGTTATGTCTTTTTAACAATCGAATGTTTAAACATTAACCGACCGTCACTGGCTGGGAGTAAAAGTAACAAAGATAAGGCTAATTAGCAAGAGAAGTGAAATAATGAAGTTACTGGCAACGTTAAATTTGATAATTTTGAACTTAATTGTAGCATGTCTTAATGTGTTGTGAATTTTTTCAACAATTATTATTTTTTGCACAATAAAAGTTTTATTCGTTAACTGTAGCGTTGAGAGAGATTAAAAACAGGGTAGGATATTCCCTGAAGTGGAAATAACTTCATTTCAGTGCGACAATTAGCTTGATAGGATTATCTTGCAACGATTGATAACACAGCTTTATCCATAGTGTCTGTATCTTATCTCGCCACCATCGTATTCCAGCTTCAGGGTAAGGCACCAGGCTACTTAGGCAAAAGGATCCCTAGCTATCAGCCAACGCACTGACATGTGATAACAGTGTGTAAAGTAAACAATAGGGTTAAAAGCAAAATACCTTTCTGAATAAAATCTACAAAAAAGCCCTCGCCTCTGTGGTCTAGCGGTCCGGCGTCGGAATCGACTTTTTGAGGTCCCGGATAACAAAAAGAAAATGTGGTCTAATAAAAATAACGTTGCTCGGAATTAAATATGTGCCCTTTTTGTTAGATTTGCAACCTATCATTGTGACACTTAGTATCTTCACCTAGTAGCCCTGGTTGCACCTTCATATATGTACTCTTAGAGGATACAGCCAATTTGAAGATGTGAAGATACTTTTTGCAAGGAACAGATATAATTTCTATGTTTTGATTCCTTACTTAGTTTATATTGTCTATTTTAGGGTTAAAATCAATCAATTTGCATAATTAGTAGACGTTGACGTTGTTCTGCTATTTTTTTGAGGGTGAGTCACCTTCATTTAGAGGTCTGAAAAATTGATGTTGGCCGATTCTCAGACCTACGCAATATCTTACATTTCATGAGAATCGGTCAAGGAGTTTCGGAGGAGTACAGGAACGAACATTGTGTCACGAGAATTTTATATATAAGATTATTATTGCATAAGGATATCTCTCATCTTAATATATATAAATTACGTGTCACGTTGTTTGTCCGCGATGGACTCCTAAACTACTTACCGATTTGAATCAAATTTACACACCGTGTGCAGTTTGATCCAACTTGAAAGATAGGATAGCTTACATCTCAATTTATAATCAAAAAAATTAACATCCGAGCGAAGCCGGAATAGGCCGCTAGTAATTTATATGATATTTTTTGCTTCAGCGAATGCTATTACTATCGATGTTTCTGAATACATTGTAGAAATATTTTCCAAAATCTAACTCCAGACCGCAAGACCACAGAGGCGACTCGATGGTGTTCTTTTTATCATACTGATTTATTGACATAGTCTAAGCGCAGGTAAACTACAAAAAACCGACTTCGACTTCAATAAGTAATTTCATCTAAATAAAAAAAATAACTTTCTCTATTTCCCTGAGATATGGAATTTCTGAAAAAAAATTTTTTTACTTTTTTATTTTTAGAACTGATGGGAATGGGACCACTTTATAAGTACGTACTGATTTAAAAGTTTTTCTAAATCGGTTCAGAAATAACGTAGAAATCGATTAATACAAAAAATAGACTTCGAATATATAAGCTCCTCCTTTTTTCAAAGTCAGTTAATTAGATAGTAAAAACAACTATCGTAGTATTTTAGTCAAGTTTTAGTAAATAAGTTACTTGTATTTTTTTTTAATAAAAAAAAACTGTTTATCAAAGGACATCTTAAATTCCGCTTTAAATATTGTTAAACAATAATAGTAAAATATGAACATTGTAAAGTCTTTCTAAAGCACTATTTTATGTTAGGATCAGAACACGTATAGACTAATTTCTAACAACTACCGCTACTAAGACAAAAAATGTTTGTAACAATCAAAAACTTATTAATCTTGTTTTTTACAAGTTTTCTTCGAACAAGGATTTATCTAGAAAATGTTTAGTCCAAATGTTATTGCACCTTGTAACCTGATAATTGAACTTGAAATAAGTGCGGCGACAAACTTTTTTTCTTAATTTTATTTTTATCCGGCTACAAGCAAGCACATAATTCTGGAGTAAATTTCATTACCACGTCAACAATTTTAATAATTATACGGTTGTAATTGTTTTGGTGGTTCTGTTTTGAACAAGTATGCTAAGATTCCGAGATGGTCCCATATAAATTTTATCAACATCCCCACAAGTGGTATTAAGTTAAACAACATGTCTATTGCATAGTGCATAGTGCAATGCATTTTTATGATGTCCTACGCTTACATGAGAACTTTTTTTTGAAATGGCTAATATGTTGCTAACCGCGAGGTTTTTACAACTTCACCGGAATATTGCAAACTTATGCATTTATAACTCAAAAGCCACTAGTCTGATGAATAAAATTTGTATGGGACCACTTCAAGATCTTCAAGACAAGAAGTAAACATAGGAAAAAAAACATATCGTAGAATTAGTAACCTTCTCGTTTTTTGGCGTCGTCGGTTACTCAGATTTTCTCATTTGCGGCGTGGATAAGAATAAACACACTTCGGTATTTATGTATGGAAATATGGATTTATGTACGCAAGATTCAAGTATGAACAAGGAATTATATAATTCAACTAGTTTTAAAATTGTTTCAACAGTTTCAGATATGTGGCACCAAAAAACGTGTAAAGATGCTATTGTTTGGTGTGATTTAACATATATACATATTATGTATATTTGTTAAGTCTGTATGTATGTGTACACTGAGGTTACTGAGGTCCTTTAACAATATGTTTAGTATTGCAATGTGAGTATTAAAAACAAGGGTTCGTCTTAGTATTTTAAAAGTTACATACGAGTTTGTTAAATATTGGTTACTTTATTGGTATGCATTATGTAGATGATTTTTTTCAACTATGCACATGATAAATATTATTTTTAGAGAAATACCACCAATTAATTTTATTCCGCGACGAAGTTTGTTAGCTAGGATTCTAGACAAACAGCAGATAGTCACTTGTTGATATGCAAATAGGGACTCAGATGCGGAACGCATTATTTTTATAGTGGTTGAGGTACCTATACTTAATATGACGACATTGTTGAGGTACATGAAAATTTTAATGGAGACCTCAACACATGATGGTCATATTGAGGGCCTGTCTTTAAAAAAAACATTAAAATTATTATTAGCAGATCAATCGCTTAACGAACATTAAAAATATTTAATTGGTAACCTCTTCTTTTTTGGAGTTAAAAATTTTAACTTTTCCCTGAGTTGGCTAAAAACATTCAACCCGTATCAGTAACATTTACTTAGTCACGTACGTTTAGTTTACAACAGAATGCGGGCGCTTTAAGCAGCTGCCTTATATTCCACGATAAAACTTGACTTCGCCGCAATCGTTCACCACGCGCAACTTAAGGTCAGTTAGTCAAGAATTTAAAAGAGTGTGTAGCCGCCCTAAGCAGTTGTCTCAGTCAGTGTCAACTTTTGTAAGCATTTTAACATCTGGTTATAGATAGATAGAATATTGAGACCGACCGTTAGTCAAGGATTTATAAAAGTATGTGGCCGCCCTAAGCAGTAGTCTCATGCTAGGTGCTCCACATTAGCCGGCGGTCCATCCCGACTCGGCTACAATCATTAACTACGCGCATCTTACCGTTAGTTAGTCAAGGATTTACGAGTAGGTACAAAAGTATGCAGCCGCCCTTAGCAGTTGTCTCATGCTCGGTGCTCCACATTAGCCAGCGGTTCACCCCGACTCGGCCACAATCGTTCACCACGCATCAGTTACGTTCAGTTATTAATTTGTCGGATAAACAGGTATAATTGGACATTATTCCGGTGTTATCACAAGCCGCGGTTCAGTGCCTAACCTTAGAAACTGGCGCTCCAACAATGGCCAATTCCCACGCCACTGCGTTCTTCATTAGTGGACCACTTGTTATTAATATTTTAAAAACGGTATATGTTGGGTAATTGGAAACTTTTGTTGGGGAGAGAGTTAGTGCTGTCCTTAAATAGGTTTCTTGTAAATAATTCTGCTAACATAAGTTTGTATTTGAATGTTCACTACTAATTAAATCAATCAACTAACGAAAACTTGAAAGACTGATTACAGTTATAGAAACTTTTGACCAATATGGTAAATTTCATTTAGAGAGATAAAAAAGGGAATCTCGGGAGTACACATAAATAAAGATATACATTTATTTTTAGGTAGGAATACCGCTGGAAAAGTTACAAAATAACTTTATGTATAAAATATTCGTTGATAATTAAAAGTAAGCAAGTAAGTAAGCAAGTATCAGTGCATGTGATTGGCTGTGAAATATTGTGAATCGTAGCATTACCAATGACAGGTAAGTAGAAAATTATTGAACCAATAAATCATGCGATGGCAAATGTGTGAACCAATAAGAAGTTGCTGGACATAAAGATGCTTTAACGTTAATACGGTCAAAGAAAAAAAACTTTCCCATCAACATAAGCAGCTTAGCGTATATGTTTGATTATCGTCAAGATTACATTTTTGTAAAACGAAAATTCAATAATTTGTGTCATTCATATACGTATATTTAAATGTATACTGAAGACAAGTAATAGTTGGTAGCGGTAGTTTTATAACTTGAAGAAAAGACTGCTGGTGCATCCATAGCTTCCAAATCAGTCTAGGCTTCTTTTTGATTGAGTTGCATCTGGTGATGGCAAAACATGAAATTGGAATAACAAACATATGAACAAAACTTTATGAAAATAGATTTGAACTCGTGTTGGTCAGGGCTACTTTGCAGAATAGACCATCTGCCTCCGCATCCGCCCTCGTCGGTACGAAAAGAGGCAGATGCGGCGATGGGGGCCGCCACCCATACAGGCGAATCGAGGAGTGGAGAGTGTCAAATAGGCACGTGGAATGTGGAAGGGGGAATGGACGCGAAGATGAATGAATTGATTGATGTAATGGATGAGAGATGCCTGGATTTACTATGTGTAACGGAGACTAAGCGAAAGGGTAGTGATACTTTTGATCTCCCCGGTGGCATGTTGGCTCTCTGGTCTGGTGTATCACAGAGCGATCACGCCAACGCTGGGGTAGGTATCATTTTGATAGTCTCGCTTAGTCTCAGGCCTGAAAGAGTATGGTTTGATTGGTCTGAGACTGCTCTGAGTCAGTATTAAACTAGGAGTCACGCGAGTTTTTGTGGTAGCAACCTGTGCTCCGGTCAGCTCGTCGTCGATTTATGACCTGGAAAAGTTTTGGGATTCTGTAAGGGATGTTCTGGATATGGTTGAAGGAAATGAAAAAGTGATTATGTGAATGCTTGGGTGGGGACACGACGAGACGGTTACGAGGCCGTTCTTGGACCCCATGGTGATAAGAGAGTGAATGATGCTGGTAAGCATATTGTAGATTTATGTGGGGAAAGAAATCTTCTTGTGTCTAACACAATGTTTCGGCATAAGGACATACATACGTATACATGAGTATGGTAGGTTTGATTTTGGTTGATAATCGCCTCCGGAAGTGTTTAATGGACACGAGAGCCTTCAGAGGCCCAACTCTTAACACGGACCACTACTTGGTCAATAGCTGGTTTTGGGGTCTGTTTAAGAAGTGGAGACACTGGCGAGTACGTATTCCATTTGGAGGGCTTGAAAGGATTAAGAGTGAAAAGTTGCAAGACCCGAGTGTAGGGAGCATGTATGAGAGTCAAGTCCAAGACAGGCTAAATAGTGTGTGCCTACCAGACTTAGACGTGGATGACTGTTGGAATGTTTTGAAAGATAGCATGGTTGATGTTGTGAAAGAGGTATGTGGGAGTGCCAAGATGCACAAGTCTATGAATGGTGACGCATGGTGGGATGGAGAGTTAAAAACCTCCGTTGAAAGAAAGAAGAAAGCTTGGCTATACTATGTAGCATGTTTGCAGTCGAATGACAGTATGAAAGATTTGAAGAAAGAAATGTACTGTTACTGCAAGAATATCACCAAACACTTAGTGAAAGAGAAGCGCGAAAGGGAAAGTATGAAACTAGAAGAGAGGTTGGTTAATAACTTCGAGATGAAAACCAAACTCTTTTGAAGGGAGGTGAAGAAGTCTCGAAGTTGTTCGTTTGCCTCCAGAATGAATAGAATTAAGTCTAAGAGTGGTGATATTCTTACAAGCACGCATGACGTGTTAAAACGGTGGAGTGAATTTTATGGAGATATGTATTAATGTGCCCAAGATGCTGCCGCTGGGTCCGAGTACTCAAATGACTCGGAAATGGCGGAGGCATCTGACGGCATTATAATGGAAGAAGTTGAATAGGCGATAAGAAGTATGAAATATGGTAAGGCTGCGGGAGTAGTTATGGTTACAGCTGAGATGATCAATCTTGGTGGTCCTGCCGTCCGGGACTCTTTCTGGGTTCTATGTAACAAATGTTGGAAGACCGGCAGAGTACCCGAAGACTGGCGACTTGCGGTCATCGTGCCCTTGTATAAAGGCAAGGGTTTACGCATGGACTGTACAAGTTACATGGCCATTAGTTTGATCAGCTTAGCATCAAAAGTGTAAGGAAAAATAGTTGAAAGGAGGATGCAAGGGATGTCCGATGGAACATTGTGGGAGGCTCAAGGCGGTTTCAGGTCTGGAAGAGGATGTACGGATCAAGTGTTTTCGCTCCGCAACATTGTAGAGAAGCATCTGGCTGTTGGTCAAAAGGTTTTCTGCGGTTTTGTGGATCTCGAAAAAGCGTTTGTTAGGGTTGTACGTAAGGAACTTTGGGAAGATTATGAGATAGCGGCGATATGAGATAGTCCCTGCTGCCTGGGGTGCAGTCAATGTATTTAGACTGTAAAGCATGCGTGCGGGTGGATGGCAACACATCGCCTTGGTTTGATGTTAATATTAGCGTCAAGCAGGGTTGTGTGTTGTCACGCTTGTTTATCTTATATTTGGACAAATGTCTTCAAAGTGATAAGATCGTTAAATATGGGAATGCGTATGGGTGACCAAGTGGTGAACTGCCTTATTTATGCAGATGATGCTGTACTTTTGGGTTCCACACCATCTGAGCTGCAAACACTGGTCACAGTTATGGAAGGAGATTGTAAGGAAAGGGACTTACATTTGAATGCGATGAAAACCAACGTAATGGTGTTTGAAAAAGACGTAGCCAGAACGGATGTTAGAGTTTTGGTTGATGTATTGCTGGAATGTAGTGCTGGAACAAGTGAATGAAGTTGTATATCTTGGTTGTGCTTTGAGCAGGGATGGAAGGTACACAGCCGATGTAGAGAGGAGAGTGAGTGCAGGAAATAGTGTGAATGGAGCGTTGGGTAAGCGATTCTGAAGAAGAGGTTTTGAGTCAAAAAGCTAGACTAGCTTTGCATAATTCTATGCTTATTCCAACGTTATTGTATGAAAGCGAGAGTTGGGTATGTCTGAAAGAGCAGGAAAGTAGGATAAATGCGGTCGAAATGAGAGCACTACGGAAAATCAGTGGTGTGACGCTCGCTGACCGCATTTGTAACAGTGAGATCCGAGAAAGAGTGGGATTGAAAGAAAATGTTGGTGTTAAAATGCGAAAGGGCATGCTCCGCTGGTCCGGTTATGTGGAAGGAATAACAGATGAAAGATTGACAAAGCAGATATACAATGCGAATGTAGATGGATGTACGAGTAGGTTCCCGGGGAGACCAAGGCTGACATTTCACGATCAGATCAATCAGATATTATCCGAGGGTGGTGTCAAGAGTCTCCGAAACCGGCGTGTTTGTATGAAACGGGTTATGAATTTGAAGGAAGCAAGACAGATTTGTCAGGATCGTGAGGTCTGGCACTCTCTGCCTACCCCGTAAGGGACTTGGCTTGAAGATATGTATGTATGTATGTACAATCTGCCTTCCTGTGCCAGGCAGCTCGTAAAAGACGAGCATAGGCCGTCATTATCACCATGACATTTGACCGTCTGCTTGTTTGCCTTCCAATATCATAAGAAAAAGATTCAATGGCTTTAAAGATAAGTTTGACAAGACATCGTGACACGAGTTTTTTAAACTGATTTAAATTTAACAGAACAAAACGTTTAAATTACAAAAAGAATAAGAACCTGCATTTAAAATGAACGGTTTTTAATTTATTAAATATGTAAATGAACTTGTTGGGCGAAGACAAGACGAACTCCCATAAAATATAATAGAACTATGTTGCAATTAAGCTATTTGAATAATTTAACAATTTAGGATAACAATTATTTACATAATTATACAGATTCACATACGTGCGCGCGCTGTGTACTTGACACTATAAAAACAGTAAAAGATAGTATGTTTAGAATAATTGTCACTTCATCTTTTCGTTTTTCGCCCGATTTTACGATTACCATCGTTACGATTTTTTCCACGTGTTGGTCCGGGCTCTTTTGAATAGACCATCTGCTTTCCTGGCAGGCAGCTTGTAAAAGGCGAGCATAAGCTTACCGTCACTAACACCGTGACATCCTACTAGGTGGTATAGTTTTGCAGCAACTCGAGCGGATTGGTACCACCCCTTATTTATTTCTGCCGCCATAATGTCAGTGCTTGCCATTGACGTTTTCCGGTCCGGAGGGTAAGGTAGCCGGTAAACTTACTTTTGCTCGAGGCCTTCCATCCTGGCCTCAGGTTTGCAACGTACTATTACCACCTTTGTTGTCTCTAGGCGGCGTGAATTTCTTACCATCAGGAAATCCGTCTGCTTGTTTGCCTTCCAATATCATAAAAAAAGATAAAAAAATGAAGGTTATCTAATCTTGTATGTATTATTTTAGAGCATGGTCACTCTTGAAAACTTTTTATATTCCTGGGTCCTGTGTAGAAAAACCCATTCAAAAATAAAAACCCCTTTCTGTATCTCGTTAGAGGCGTGTTGCCATAATGTCTATTTAGTATTTGGCATAATGTTCCTGTATGAAGGGCATGCATAATATCCGGCAGACTTGTTCATAAGGGCTAATATCCCTACCGCAGTAACATATCTACATCGAAAACTTCTTTGGGCTACAGACTAGGGTTGTCTCTAACCCTCGGGAAGACCGGGTAAGCACACGGTCTTCCCGAGGCTCATTATCTTATTACATAAAAAACCTTAATTAACCAAATCCTAATTAACATTATATAATGTTATAAATGCAAAAATCTGTCTGTTTATCTGTCTGACCGCTACTATTTCACGGCTGAACGACTGGATCGATTTTAATAAAATTTGACATTATATAGGTAAAAATCCGAGTTCAAACATAGGCTATTTTTATCTAAAACCATATTCCCAATCTTTGTTATGAGACTGATGACGGATGTATAAAAATCTATTCTAAATTCACGTAGTCTCTGTAAAACAGCAAGTCATTTTATAAATGCGAAAGACTGTTTATGTGTTATGCTTCCAAATCTAAACTACTGAATCGATTTGAAAAAACTTTGGTACACGAAAAATTTAAATTTAATTTTGGTATCAATATCAATTTTTGGTATCAATAACAATGCCTAAAAGACTGTAAATAAAGGGATGAAAGTTTATATATTTGTACTTTGCTCCGTTGACCAAGTCGCCAGTAAATAGCAAATATGACACATTATGATATTTTTCTTCAATTGGAAAATTTAATTTCATTAATACAAAACGAATGTAACATGCAAAGCATGTGCTGGTATAGCAACAGTTAATCGGTGAACGGAGATAGCGAGTTAGATAAGAGCGTCTCCCATGGGCCGCGAATGAAATCTGAGAGCCAGGTGACCTAAGACCTAGGAACTGTTCTTTGTGGGTACGCGGCACGTTAACATTATGCAACATAGACCATTAAATAGTTCTTTTAATGAAACTGATTTGCAAATTTTCGTAATTATTTAAATGTTTTATATGTTACGTTTAACTTGAATGATACTTTTGTAATTAGTTAAATGTTTTTTTTTGTTTAATTTAAAACATACATTTCCACATTTATATAAAAAAGTAAAATTTATAAAGTAATTTAAGATTAAACTCGTAACCTTCGTTTCTGGATTTCAAGCTTCAACGCTTTGCCATTTAAGCAACTGTGGATTTTTTAAAATGTAAAATTAAATTATTTTGATGTTTTTTTTTCTATAAGTGACTAAGCGTCTTTTACTAATTTTTTAAATTTAATTATTCCATAAGTGACGACTATGTAATTGTATCAAAACCTATCCTACTAATATAAACGCGAAGGTTTGTGAGAATGGAAGGATTTTTGTTACTCGATCACTCACAAAATTCTGCACAGATTTAGATGAAATTTTATAGGAATATAGTTGATACATGATAGCAGCATATAGGCTATAATTTGTAAAAAAATTGGTACGCGGGAAAAGCCACGAGTGGAAGCTAGTATATTGTAGTAAGAGATCTGAACCTACATCGACCTTCACCGATCTGATACTCGAATGAGACATATTTTATAATAAATTAAGTATAGGTATAGGCATCGGGTCATTTTAATATATTCCACATAATTTTAATAGGATATTGGACTACTCCTTCTACTGATTGTGGCATTTTCGCAAGGTCAGACATTTTCACAGTTTGAATAAATTTCTGTGGAATAGGAGTTTTACAAAATACTAAAGTACTCGTAAATATACAAGCTTTCAATTTCAAAATTGAGTTACGTTAAGGGGCTAGTTCTACGTTTTTGTTAAATATTTCTTACTGCCATTGTTTGGTAAGAACATGAATTGCCTCATTTTAACAATTAAAATATTTTTCATTATTGCCTATGTTAAGATTAATGGCCATTATGTCATCTGGATTCTAGGTCTAAAGGTTAGTAAACACTGCGTCTGCGCAATCACTTATGTAACACTTAACAAGAATA
>NJDC01008333.1:26529-43976 GCA_002245475.1 Calephelis virginiensis | reverse complement strand
CCAGGGAATGCCCTAACCCGCTCTGCAGTACTTTTACGGGCCAGAATCGCAGTCCAATGGACTGGCAGGGATCGCGACGTGCACGCTTCTGGCCAATGACCCCCAAAGAAAAAAAAGTATTTGATTCAAACCACTGAAAATAAACAACTAAAAATCACTACTCATTTTAAGCATCATCAGCACGATTACAGCTCAAGACTTAACTCTCAGATGGCGAGAATATATTGTGCGTGAATATATATGAGCTCTTTAGACAGATTTACAGCTTGTGTAAACACATGCTTTAAAATTTACTTACCTACAACTTACACCCCATGTGCAAGCACCACGCGAGAAAAACCTGCAAATAGGTCTGGGCTCACTTTCTTCTGGCCTCCGCTCAGCCTCATCAGATACTTCACCTTCTTCCAATGAAGATCCTCGGGACCGCCGACCAGGTTTTACTTCATCAGCTGTTAATACAGATTTAATATTGTTAATACAACTTCTTGTGAATATTTCAACAAATTATTGAGGTTTCATTCATCTGTGTTTTATATGTAAGAATTGTGACAATAGGCACTCAATACTCTTTGTGTACCTCGCAAGGACTTGGCATGAAGATTTTGCTTAATTCATTCATCAGAAAACTTCTTACATTTATCATATTCTTTGCAGTATACCTTTTCATTTAATAGCCCATATCTTTTAGAATAATAATAGAGATTAGAGGTGCATAGAAATATTTAATCCTCCATATTTAATTAAGAATAATATAAAAGTTAACAAAAAAGTATGAATGAAACATACCTTTGTCCCCACTTGGAGTATCAATATCACCATTTGATTGATCTTTCCCTTTTGTTGGTTCAATGCATTCCCCCTCTTCAGCTTCAAAATCTAATTGCTCCTCACCTACTTCTATGTTACTAGTTTTTTCTTGTGGTACCTAAAACATAAAAACATTATTGAACCATCAAATAATGCATTTTTATTCTTAATGTAATACTTCTGTCTCTTCTGAAATAATAAGCTTAATTACCTAATAATTTATGGGACATTTTCTTTAAACAAAGTTAAAATTAGGTAAATTTAAAAATAACAAGATTTCGATTTTTTTTTGTTTGAGAACTACTTTGTCTGTTTTTTTATTTTGATATATGCTGGATCAATTATGATGGCTAACATTACAAGAGACAACTTAAGCTATTTTGTATTAGTGGCAATTCCCACTAACTAAATCGACTATAAATTATCTGTATCTTTTAATTTAAGGAATAGAAAAAGTCAAACATGTTAAGAGATTGCATCTTAGTCTACAGAAGTCCACAAAATAAATTAAAAGCCTGCCATTGACAAGTTGTCAAGTCCTGACCAATTTGACTCATCTACAATATTTCTCATAACAACATAATATAATTGTGGTGTTGATGTACAGAATGTAGTTTCCTACCAAAAAAAAAAAAAACTTTAAAACAGTGCAAAACCATTGACTCCTATTAGCTATTTTGAACTAAATTTTTTAAAATAAATTTCGGCATTTAGCATATTTTATTTTATTTGTAAATAGTTTTCACAAATAATTAATTTAAATACATTTCAATTCTAACCTTATCTAATTTAGGAGCATCAATTTTGCCATTTTCACATGGTGAAGATCGTCCACTGGCATTTCCATTTAAAACTTCTTGATTTGATAGAGGGGACTGTGATTTTGATTTAATCTGAAAAGCCAAAATTAAAAAATGTAGACTTACATAAATATAAGTTGTCACTGCATTTAATATTGATGCTTGTTCTCTTGAATATAAAAAAATAGCATCATTTTCAGTGCCACACAAAGTATATTATAATATTTTGAATTATGTTAGAAGTGAAAAGACACAATTTTACTAGTTGTTTTAATGTTTCTTTAAAATATTAAAAAAAAAATTGCTAGTGGAAAAAGAAACAAAGGTAAGTTAATATTCTCGAGGTGTGTTTATATTTTATTTGTGTACACAACAATTGTAGACTTTCGGAAGTCAACCAATCTACATCTAAAATATATATAAATTTAAGAAATTTTTCCCTTTAAAAGAAATTGAGAAAAAGTATATGAAACAAAACCTTATGTGCTTTGTCCGTTTCATCTTGTCCATCAGAATCTAAGTCTGACACATCTGACAAATCTTCGTGTCTCATATTGTCTTTGTCACGAGTTTTGTCACTTGTCTGTGATTTACTTCTTGATTTAGCATCCTCTTGGTCTGATTCCATTTCTCCTGTAAGGATATTAAATTTCAACTACTATTCATTTCCCTTATTTAATTTTTTTTTTTGATTCAACTTGGGAGTTCTTTACTTTATTAATAAGGTTAGAAAATTAGTAACACTGAAAAATTTAAGTCTTGCTGTACTTTAGTCTGTGTTTAGATATTTATTTGATAAAAGTTTAACTAAATAACAATCAGTCCTGCCCATTCCAAGCCATTTGAACAGGCAGCGAAAAAATTCCAGAAATTACCAAATTTTTATCATGTCTTACTGGTACATTTTATAAGTAATATGTTACCACTCAGTTTAGAGGGCAAATAACTTATGTACATAGTCATGTGTATCTGAATATATAAATTTGAAAAATGTAGCACTAACTAATATAGACAACCCTAATGGTAAAAAATAAACACAATCTATAGACTCGCCAAATGTTATGGTGTATTGGAAAACTGCAGCTTTATTAACCCACCTTATTGGATAACATGGAATACAGTGCCTAAAATATCAAGAATACAATAAGATGTAAAGAGTTCCCACTCGTAGTTAGTAAAGTAGTAGAGAAACCCACTCGGACTACTTACTAAGCCATTATTATTTCTTATTTCTTTAAATAATTGGAGAGGATAAAATGTAGAGAATAGCTTATTCGTTTGCAGCTAAAAAATCAGTTTTACTAATTTCACATACAAATCAGACATTCAAATGATAGCTTAATTTAAATTTTATAATAATTACCGTCCGAAATTTCCTCTGTAACTGGATCTTTGGAACCTCTTTTATTATATGATGAGCTTGTGCTAGATTGACTAGATTCAGATCTACTTCGTGATCTTGTAGCAGGAACCATTTTTTGTTCTGCTTTAGTATGCCTTCGCCATTTCTCTTTAGGACTCCATTCATTCTTTTTTAGTTGTGTACTAGCAGGAGAAGAATGAGACGAGGCTCTATCAGGAGAAGGGCTAGCTGTTCTGGATCTAAGTTCTGGATTTCGTGATGGAGATCTTATTTGTGACCCAGAATCAGGAGAATTTGGTTGTGATCTTGATACCGGGGATGCAGGTCCAGATTTATAAGAACTACTAGGACTTTGTGGTGTTTTAGGACCTTCCCCTAAAGGAGATTGAGGAGGGGACAGAGCAGAATACTGTTTTGATTTGTCAAGTTGTTCTGGTGAGCCAAAATTTGAACCCATATCACTTGGTGACTTTGGTGCATCAGGTGACTTTGGTCCTATTGGTGAAGCAGGTAATGAATTCTCTGGTGAATTAATATCAGAGTGTGCACCACTTAAGTCATCTGGGGAATGTGGCTGTTTGCCCATTGATCGGGAGTGATGTGAAGACTGGGATTGGCTACCAGGAGATGGTGATCGAGGGCCATCTGATCTTGGGGAAAGTGGGGGAGACTTAGGGTCTTTTTTCGAACTTTCAGCTGAAGAACTTCTATGACTTCTAGAGCTGGAACTACTACTGCTAGATGATGAGTGAGCATCTCGTGTTCCATCACGAGAATCTTCTGAATCCATTTCTGAAAAAATCGGAACAATATATTATATAAAAGATATATCACATATAGCCAAACCCAAGCAAGCTATATTGTTATAATCAAGTTTCTTAATTTTAAATAACACAATATTTAATGTTTACTCAAATAAAAGAGGAAATAAAATATTTTAAAAAGTAAGTACTTTTGAATTATGATGGGTTTCATGTATTAACCTTCTATGATTTAAAATAAATATACATTGTAGTTTCCATTAGAGTTAACCAAATAAAATAAAATTTAAAAAAATATTCTTAAAACAAAAAAACTTTCTCACACCACCAAATGATGTAACCAGTATTTTCAACGAAAACCACTATCACCGAAAACGCAACCTATGCTTATATGTGTAAAACTTCTATTTTTCTGTAGAGATACAACAAAAATGTTGCAAATTTTCTAAAAAAATTAAACCTGATTTTTATGACTAAAACAAAATTTAACAAATTATTACTCAGAATTTAGGTAATAAATGACATCTTATTAATTTAAAAAATATGTACTTTACTGCCACATAACCAATTCTTTTATCGAAACATCAAAACCAAAATTACATATATTCTAAAGATGTTAGTATGGAGACCCTCTTAAGCATCTCCATTATTTTATTAACACATGAATTCTTTATCAAAATAATTATATAAATATTGTTTACTTATTAAATTGTCTCAAGAGATATTAAACATTTCATAATATGAATTACATATTATGTAAAAAGTGTGTGTTAAGGTACCAGTTAAAAACAAGAAAGTATTAAATTTTCAGAGCGTTGTATGAAGTTTACACTAAACATTCAAGATAATGTCAATAATCGGTATGTATTGAATAATGGTGATTTCGATTTAGGCACCAATCATTTCGTGGTGCAAAAGAAAACAATTTAAAAGTATATTATACGAAAACAGTATTGCTTTTCGTAAGATTCCAATTTGTTTTAAATACTACGTTCTGATGTATGAAGACACATCCAGCCTTACCTGTAGTAAGTCGCGTCCACGGCAGAATCGGTGGCACTTTATAACACTTTTCATTTTGTGATGACTTTAACTTTTATTATCACAACACAAACGAAACTTAGGTCTGTCACATATACTTGTGAACAACTTTAACTTTCTATACGATAAACTGACGAAAACTTATTAAAAATCAACACTACTTCAACATGGCTGTGATACGGGAGGAATATGTAAAGAACATAATAAATAATCACTTCTCATAGCTTCCGTAAGGTTAACTTACGCCCTTACCTTTACTGAGCTGAATATGACGGTTTACTCTTGAAGTTATAAATTATATTTATAATCTAAAAATCTTCAATTTGCGCCCCATGAAGCTTATTTCATCGAAGAAAAACGCAGAATTTCACAATTTTTAATTTTTGGCGTGCGTAACAGTATTACCATATACGAACAGGTTTCTTAATTTTCCCATATTGTCAAATGTCACGTCAAACAATATGACCATTGTCTATTTTTTGTCAATACAATATATTACATAGCTACTTATCAGTCACAATAGTTAAATATGCATATTTTCAAAATACTTCTTAAGTCGTATTGGTTTATCATATTTTATAAAATAAAAGTACTTTATTGATTTTTTTTAAATTTTACTGAAAAGAAAAGAAGGGGAGGAAGAAGAGGACTTCTCAGATAAAATAATTAGTATTCGTGTAAACTCGGGGAAGAGTGTTAAGCACCTAACATTTTCCTTATTTTTGACCTAGATTCGGAAGTATAATTTTGTTATAGCAGCACTGACTTGCATTATAGGCTATATAGAAAACAAAATGACACTGACACTTCAATTTTCTTTTTTGGTGTTCTATAAATTTTAATATTTTTTTTAATTTAGTATTTCTCTGATTATGTACATTATTATTACCGTATAATCTAGTAATTTCATAACCAACCAAAAATGTGAAATAAATACAATGTAGTAATATTGTTATTAAACTTAAATACTGTTTTAATATCGGCTGTTTCAATCATGCGATTGCCTATAACTGTTGAGACAAGAAGTTAATTGTTGGCGGCAAATTATTGTTTAAAATTAATACATTGTTTCTGTTACTTATTGTTGTGCTATTGTACATTTTTCATTATGATTGATCAAGCATTAGACGACAATGTATCTGAAAATGAAGAAGAGAGCTTTTTTCAAGATGTAGACATATTACAAAAACACGGTATTAATGTGGCTGATATAAAAAAATTAAAAGGTGCAGGAATATGTACTATAAAAGGGATACAAATGTCAACGAAGAAAAAACTTAGTAATATAAAAGGTTTTTCGGATACAAAAGTAGATAAAATTAAGGAAGCTTGTTTAAAAATAATATCATTAGGCTTTATGACTGCTCTTGAAGTCAGCGATCGTCGTAAACTAGTTTTCAAGATAAGCACAGGAAGCGTTGAATTAGAGTAAGTTCACTTATGTTCACAGTACCTAGGTAGTCAGCAGGAGATGATTTGCTTAGAGATTTGATACCAATGGCCTCGTTGGCTAAGAGGTCAGGTCAGCGTACACGCCTAACTGCACCGACCAACCTCGATATAAAGGAGGAAGGTAAATAAAAAGCAACCATTTCAAACATAAAGCTACGTAACATACCTAAACATATTGCTGCTGTGACTATTTTTTTCTCAAAAGTTGACAACCGGCGAAATTTAAACGCTCTCGTTTATAGCATGGTAATAAAATAGAAATTTTGCTTACCTTGTTTGTTACTCTATAAGCTGTTGCCATAACGTCCGTGCTAATATTGTCGTGATCCGATTTGGTAGGCTAAATAAACATCCTAGTGCTAAGTAAAAAACGGGTCGTTAGTATGTAGATCGCATCTAATGTTTAGTGATTCCTTATTGGGGTTGACTATTTAGTATGAGGTTTCGCGTTCAAATCCGGAAATCCACAATTGTGTTTTTTCAAAAGTTTTCTTCTAAAAACCACCTTGCTCGGGATTAGAAAAGAGCACTGTTGACGATAAAATTCCGCTTGACTAATTACGGTAGACTAATCGTGGTGCCCTATTGCATTTCTGCGCACCTATTTATGAATACGAAGGTCGAAATCTTACTTCTTTCTGAAATAATACGCAAAGGACATTACAAATTATGGAGGCTTTAATAATAATAATAATAATAACATTTATTTGCATAATAATAACATTTTAAACGACGTGTTGGTAGTAATTAACGTTAGGAATAAAAACTGTATATAGGGACTAGTGTATGATATAATGAGCTAATAGTGATATCATACTAATGAACCTTTACTGGCCTTGGGTTATATCATTTTGATCTATGAAGTATTAAAAATGAAAAAAAAAACGATTTATAATTTTTAGCCAGCGCAAAATACAAGATGCATGGTTATAACGTAAGCATAGCATAAAACTGGTTCCCCCGACCGTAGTCGCATTCGCAAGCTGGTGACGTCATGACTCGTACTAGGTAAGTACGATAGAACGTGACAACAAGTAAAGCATTTTTGCGGACTGTTTTAAATGGATGTTTATAAAATTAAATACAGTAATACCCCGATTTACGCTACCCCGTTTCACGCGAATTCGGAGATACGCGGTTTTTCATTTTGATTGTAGCACGCATCGGCTCTCTCGCTCCGCCCTCTCCGTGTTCAGTTTGCGACGGGTTTCAATGTAGAATTGTTTTACGTACGCAGAACGTTTTAACTTACAGTCTCTAATTATGTCGTTTAAAAGAACGAAAAAAATGAGCCAAAAAATACTGGTATGCTACGAGGAAATTTTATGTGAAAGAAGAAAAATTTAACTCGTCATGCAACATTGTTAGAATATATGCAGCCCAAAGATACAACCTTCGACATCAAAATAACTTTGGTTTAGGTTACTTTATTCATAACAATGTAATTTTTTTAGTATCCAACACTTTATTAACCAATCAATCAATATTTTTATTGCTTCACATATGGTACCTACATTGGTTCTTACAATTTTAACATAGCAGTCTCACATATTTGACCATTATTATGGCATGCAATTTAACATAATAATGATGGTAACTGTATGATGAGTCACATTAAATAATAAATTAAGTTAAAATTTCAAGTCACATTTTGATTTCAAGATTCACAATCATTCATTAAGATAATAATGCCCACTTCAAATTAATTTGATAATTTTGTAGTCATTAAACATCAATAAATAATTATTTGTGGTATATTAAAATTCGGTAACCAAGTCATTTAATTACAATTACAAATATTCATTAAATTCGACATATAAACATTTACAAAAAACATATTTAATTAAAAAAAAATCCATTTTTATACATTTATTAAATTACTTATTTTGTTATTAATATTATGGTTGCGTAATTTACTTCCTATCTTATTTTGGTGAACTACATTGTTTATAATTGTAACATTATTATTTATATTATTATATATTTTTAATTTTAATTTTAATTTTAATTCAATTTTAATTATTTTTCTTATTAAAAAATAGATTTCGGATCTATTTTTTGGGAGATGAACTCATTTAAGGAGTAAAATCTTTTTTCCAGCAGCCATTTTGATAATTTACGTTTGAATGTCATTATATCATATTCTCTAACTTGCTCAGGTAGTTTACTGTATATTGTTATGGCCATGTTATAGCAATTCCTTCTGTACAGCCTAGTTTTTGGTATGTGGTCTAATACTAGTCTGTTAGTATTTCTCCATATGCGAGGGTATTGTTCTTTTGCAGTAATGAATTTTCCGCTATTGCATTTAACATTTTTCTTCTAAATTATTGTTTTCTTTAAACTCTAGTCCCGATTAAACAAACTTTACATGTATTTATATGCAAAAATGAACCCTGACTTACGCGAATTCGATTTACACGGCAATCGCTCGGACCCACCTACCGCCTAAGTCCGGGGTATTACTATATTACAATTTAGCAATATTTAAAATGCATTACCATTTAAGACTTAACCCCTTTACATAAAAATTTGGCCAGTCCTTTCAAAGTAACCATGTATAGAGATTAAATTCCGAGATCTTATAATGCCAGAAATAATTGAAAGGCCCAGTGGCGTAGCAAGTCGGGGAGGGACACAGGGTCAAAACTCAAAATATGTTGGGGCCCAAATAAAGGGTAAAGATTAGTTACAAAAAAATCGTTGGCATTAAACTGAAATTTTATATATAATGCATAAAAAAGTTGTTACTTCCTAGATATGGTTACAGCTGAGATGATCAAACATGGTGGTCCTGCCGTCTGGGACTCTTTCTGGGTTCTTTGTAATAAGTGTTGGAAGACCGGCAGAGTACCCGAAGACTGGCGACGTGCGGTCATCTTGCCCTTGTATAAAGGCAAGGGTTCATGTATGGACTGTACAAGTTACAGGGCCATTAGTTTGATCAGTTTAGCATCAAAAGTGTATGGAAAAATAGTTGAAAGGAGGATNNTCCGAAACCGGCGTATTTGTATGAAAAGGGTTATGAATGTGAAGGAAGCAAGACAGGTTTGTCAGGGTCGTGAGGTCTGGCACTCGATACTCTCTGCCTACCCCGTAAGGGACTTGGCATGAAGATATGTATGTATGTATGTTTGTATGTATGTATGAACTTCCTAGTAGGAATTAAGGAATATTACCTATTTCCTTATAGGATTTTTCACACTTTTCAATAATTATATTTTTAACATTTGCCATAGCTAACAAAGATTTGAATTTCTCTGATTTTCTGCCTCTGTAGACGAAAAGAACACATATTTATGATATCATTGATTCTCAAATATTATGCCTAATTTCGAGACCTCTATTGATGTAAACTAATCACGTAAAATATATAAAAAAAAACAGTATAAACGAACGAATAGAATACGAAAAGTAGAAAAGGAAGAAATGCTAAACTTGAAATAAGCCGGCATTAGCAACCTGATAACGATGGTGATGGATTCTGTATACATATATACTTAGTCTTTATTTTTCTTATTTAGTTACTGACTGTCAGCGTAGAATAGATTTTCATACATCTTTCGTCACCATAGTCCACGGGGCTCGATTTCTAAAAAAATGTTTGAACCACGCCTGTGTTTAAACTCGGGTCTTCATCTATATGCATATCAAATTTCGGTTTCGTCTGCGGAAACAGACAAACTTCGCATTTATAACTGAAAGTATGAATTGAATATTTTTTAATATGAAATAGCAAACTTCTGGCTGGAGGTATAGAATCCATGGCGATCACAGAGGTGTTTGGGGAGTTTCGCACAGGGAAGACACAACTATCACACACTCTGTGCGTGACCACACAAATACCAAACACAAGGGGCTACAGTGGTGGAAAGGTTATGTTTTTAGACACAGAGCATACTTTGTATCCTTTTATTCAATACAATAATAATGATTAAGTAACGCACAATAAAAAAAATCCCTTGGTCATTTTTGCTTACTGAAATTTTTTTAAAGAACTTAAACCATTTTTTTTCTGTGGCAAGCACACGGTTTTTCTAAGGTTACGTGAAAAGTGTGGCCCGTAGACACTTTTAGTAGATGTTGTAGATGCGTCGCTATCTTCTGAGAAAGGTACTTGGCCAATTGAGCAAGTTTATCCTCTACCCTATCCTCCGGACCGAAACACAGCATTAAGGCGGCTGGAATAGGTTAGGCGGTGGATTCCTACCCGGATGAGATGAAGTTAGTATTCTACCACAAGTGGTGTTGTTGGTAATCAGCCATTTAATCTTTGCTCACTTCTTACGAGTTGTGTGGCAGGAAGGCAGATGGTTTATTCTACAGAGGAGACAGGAGTATAGAAACTAGAATGAAAATAAATACCAATAAATATTTATTTTTCAACAAAACGACATCATAGTAGGTAGATCCCGTAACATTTTTTAATTATATAGAACACGATTAATGCTTTAATTATTAAGTGGTTTAATCCCAGCTTCACACGGAAGGACAAACATCTACGAGTATGTTATAAGACAAAGGAACCTTCATCTTGAATCACTCTATCTATGAAAAAAGACCATTAAAATCTATAGTGTAGTTTTAAAGATTTAGCATAGCATAGGGGCAGACAGCGGAAAGCGATTTTATTTATATCTACTATGTACAGACACACAGTACAGACTAAGTACCTAGGTACCTATACCTATTTATAATTACTAGTGGTCGCCCGTTGGTCGAATTTCGACCATAATAAATTTTAATATCTTGTTGATAAGAACGCCATCTTCATTTCTCAAGAATAACTACTTTGTTTACAAACTGTAAGGTGCGTCATTTGTGATCTTTTATCGTTATCATCAATATATTTGTTTGTGTGTGTCAAATGCATGGTGGTGTGGGTAATGTTTTATTTATTGATTTAATGTACTTTATGAGCGTTATTATCGAAAAATATTAGCGTTTTGCACTTCTCCTACACATAAACTATAAGTGTGGCAAATTTATGCTGCTGCGTCCGCTCAATTTTCGTAAAAAGGGGTCCAAAGTTTTTGCTTCACGTATTAATATATAGATATTGATATCTTTTACCTAACCTTGAAAAAGCTTGCTATCGTAGTTATTGTTTTATTTTCCGTCTACTTAATATGTTGGTAAACCCTACGAAGTTTTGCCTTAACTCCTTTAATACCAGCCGTCCAGACAGATTACGACCTATTGCGGACAGGTTTAACCTGGAACAGAATGCTGTATTAGATAACGTCCTGTACGCAAGAGCTTATACTTCTGAACATCAGGTAAGCTAAAGCCATGATAAAACATAGTGTAGAAAATAATAACAGGTAGTCGAACTTCAAAGGTACTAGTAAACGTTACTCATAAATCTGGATTTGATGCAAATTAGAAATTGGAATCGGATCTATCATCTTAGGTAATCTTGATTCTTGAATCTAGCGGAGCATTTACATCTAGTTCCAAATAAATCAACGAGTCCAATAAAATAATTTATTGTTTATTATTTACTAAATGTTAATTTTTCACCTGTATTGTGTTCACGATCTAACTAAAATTACATATCCAATTTCCAATTTACATGAAATCGAGATTCAAGAGTAACCCTGCCGTTCTTACCTAAGTGCGGTTTCCGTATCAAACCTTTAGACATGAGAATGTGATGGCTCCCAGGTCCCATAACGTGCAAATGTTACAACCCTCGTTACGAAATTCTGTTTCTAATAAATTATATCGCAACAGAATCACAGCAAAACACATATATCAGTAATTTTTCGTACGAAATTTGAGGGGAAAAATCAATTCACATTTTCGAAAAGGGTTTCCGTAACAAAATTCCGAATGTACTCGTAAGTCACGGGCCTATAGTTCAGTTATAGTTTGTTGATTCCGCGGCAAGCCGCAAGACTCTAAACGTATATGGCCCTAGAAAAATCCAAACGCAATTTCGAAATCCAAATCCAAAAAAAATCTATCGACGCATGCCATAGGTACGTCCGTATTTTTTTGTATGGAATTTGAAAAAAATTGTAAGCAAATTCCATTTTTTTGATTCCGTTAATGAATTTTGAAAGAATATGGTAGACCTTATAACTGGTAATAATTTGTCCTTCACCAACAAACAAACAACAAAATGCTCAGAATGGTGGCAAAAGTCACCGAAACCAGCGTGAAAGAGTAATCAATGTAGAGGAGGCCAGGATCGTGACATTTGGCACTCGACACTCTCTGCCTATTAAGTAAGGGACTTGGCGTAAAGATATGTATGTATGTATGCTGCTAAAACTCCAATGTTTGGAGGATGAAGCAAACTTAAACTCATAAAACTCCGCATTACGCTATTTTTAATTTCTATGCTTCTATGAAAAATAAAACCATATTGACACTGGCAGCACAAAGAACGGACGCATTGAATCTAGAAGGTTGCATCCAAAAATCTTTAAATTGGTATTTGTACTATCTTTAGAATACATTACATTAAAATAAACATGATACAAACAGATAATACAAACAAAATGATGCAACGGTTTTGAAATATAAAAAAATGGCGAATCATGGTTAGAATTGAAAAGCCCATTGCAACATAGAAATAAATATTGCGAGTGAGAGTACCTGAAAAATGTATTATTTATTTATTTAATCATTTGTTATACACAAAAAAACTTACATAAACTTTCGAACTAAAATACTTGTACAAAAGGTCAGCTTATCTCAGATAAAGAGATTTCTTCCAGCTCGCCCAAAAAGAAGCTCATAAAATAACTTAAATGATAGACTTCAAAAAAACTAAACTTAACTGTTTACCGTGTCTCTCGTCTAGCCTCTGTCAATTGACAATTATGGATCTTAATTAAACTTAAGGGCCCAATAAAATGTTTTTTTGGGTATGTCTCTGTGATTTTAAATTCTTAGTAACAGGCATATTTTATTTTACTAGGCAGAATTGTTAGACTTCGTTGCAGCTAAGTTTCACGAGGAAGCTGGAGTATTTAAGCTGCTGGTGATCGACTCGATTATGGCATTGTTCCGAGTCGATTTCTCCGGACGCGGCGAACTTGCAGACAGGCAACAAAAACTGGCACAAGTGTTGTCACGATTGCAAAAGGTATATTACATATGTTTTAGAAGCAATGCATGATTTTCGTAACAACCACAGACCAATTAGAGTACTACGTACAGACTACCATCTGGGCCCCAGATTCCAGGGAACACATATTTTTGTCATTACGGGACAAAGCTGACAATACATGACAATTACTTTTTTTATGCAATGGGAATTTTGGGAAAAAGAAAGTATGGCACGTTATGCCTCACTTAGAATTTTGTAGCATACACATCCATCATACTTTCATTTTTTTGTTTTGGAAACAAATAGTTACTTTTGAAATGAATAAAACGAAGTAGATATTTGCTCAGACGTTTGTTTTTACCCGTTTTAAAATTTTTCAAATGCTTCACTTTGCACATTAGGTAATACACGATTTTGTAGACGATTTGGTAACAACTTAATGATTTTTGTATCACTAATTCCCTTATTTACACTATAAGGCCCGCCACTTTAACGGAATTTCGTTATGAAAGTCCGTTTAGAAAAATCGAAACGAGCATATTCACAATTATGAGTGTGGTAGGTCCCATACACTTCTTTCATTATACTGAGTCAGATTTTTTTTCGAAACGGAATTCTAAATAAATGTGGCGTCTAACAATTGACATATGGATGCCCTCATAATCTAGTAAAGTTGTTTATCAATGATCTCCTGTATTGACTTTACAAGATTAAAGAGATTGACGGTATTCATTAAGCGAAAACATGAGATATAACATGGTTTGTACTGTGAGATATGTTATATCCCGCGTCGTTTATTAGGTACCTATGTCGTTTTTTTTTCTTTTTTACTTTTTGTCTAATTCTTTGCTTAATAACAACTTGAAAATTTTAAAGTATAACTTTTACTTACCTAGTCCTCAACCTAATACCTACCTAGCTAAGCAAATTCCTGTATATCGTTAGCGTCGAACTAGTTACGTATGTACAAGTACATACTGGCAGACAGGAATGACAAGTCAAGGTCCAGTAATTAATAACCAATTTTGGCCATGTCCGCGTTAGTTCACTAGGTGACAAGATAACACGCATCCGGGTAGATCGTGGCGTCCTCTCAACTGCGCATTTATACATTATATTGTAAAATAAAAAGTATACGTATCAGATCAATATGAACAAATATTTCGATTAGTTCCCAAATCACCTAGCATCGGATACAAATAAAAAATCGAAATCTCGTTATTATCATTTTTCTTTAACACAGCTTACAAATTTTGAAAAGAAAAGTGCATGTGCCTGCAGGGTTAAATATAGTATGCGCAACATAGATATAATACATTTTCATGTGGGATAAAAAGATAATATAATATGCCATTCATATTAAATACTAAAACTTATTTAATCGTACTTGAAGAGATAAAAAGGTTGACCAAAACTAAATGTGAGCATTCTAGCCCTGCAGGTGGTCACACGACACACACTCATGTACGGTGCAAGGCTTAATACCATAGATTTAGATCTATGTTTAATACATATTTAATAGTCTGTAAGTGGCGTCTAATTAGAAATATTTAACGTCGCCTCTTCACAATGGGCCATGATGGCCCGTTATAGAATGTGCAATGATCGCCTCTATGATTGCGCTACCGTCCACACAATCGAGCATTACTCATTTGTGCATTGGCAGCCGTTATCATTGATGTGAAAAAAAAAGTAAATTAATCGCCTCTGTGGTCTAGCGGTCCGGGTGTTGGACTTGAATGCTTGAGGTCCGGGGTTCGAATCCCGGGTCGGCCAATAAAAAGAAAATTGGATTTTTCTAATTTTCTAATAAAAAAAATGTTGGTCGGGATTGGAAATGTGCCTATCACATTGTGGGACTTAGTGTCTTCAGCTAGTCGTGGGTGCCTTGGTTGTACCTCTGCCTACCTCTTCGGGTATATGGGCGTAAAGATACTATCATTGATGTGATTACTTTTAAATAGACGTTTTTTTGTTATAGACTTAGACTGGATTTCACGATCGAATTTTAACGAGATCAACGTAAAAACATGTTGAGATTATTGTTAAGAGCGTCAATCATGTCAAATTTAGTTTATAAAAATTTCGTTGCTGAAAACATTTGTAAATACTTTATTATTAAACTATTTTAAATGAGAAAATGAGAATTTTGTCAATATTAATTTTAATTGCACTAGCTTATCAACGAAATCATAACCGATCACGATAGTTGAACTCGTTAACACAGAACTTAGTTTTATCAAACTTGGTTTTCAATTCAATGGTCGGTAAAATCAGCCTTTATTGGACAACAAAACAGTGCTATCTTCTGATTACTACAGATGCTACAAAATTGTAACTTGAATTTGTACACCATAATATTGTTCGGTCGGTTCATAAATATAAATTGCATTGCATTAATTAGTGCAATAATATTATTTCTTTCTAACAAATCATCAATCAAACAAAATGATTTTGCAAGTCGTAAAATTGTTTGCTCAATTCTGACAATAACAATTTTTAATTATCTGCAGTAGCGGGGCTGTCTGGCATTTTTAATTAAAACAGAAATACCAACTTTATTTAAAAAAAATGTTGAGAAATTCAATAGGTATTATTTTATATTCAGGCTACTGCATGGCGTCCAAGCCAAGCGAAGCAAATAAATGATGCAAAAGCTCCAACATTACCCTACTGGAAATAGCTACCATAAAATTTTGTAACTAAAATTAAATAGGTCGAGACGTCCGTCTCGTACGGTTAATGCACAAAATATGAGTAATACTCGATTGTGTGGACGGTAGCGCAATCATAGAGGCGATTATCGCACATTCTATAACGAGCCATCATGGCCCATTGTGAAGAGCCGGCGTAAAGCTTACCCGTTTCAAACATTTTGGTCTGTCAATAGACAAATTTTAAATTTAAAAAAAAACAATAAAAGAGCGAATTCTGTACATTGAGGATGTTAAAAAATGGAGAAAGTGAATAAAAGTGGGGCAGCAGAACACGATTTTAGCTTTTTTAGGATTTTCATCTGTCGGTCTGTCTGTCTGTCTTATGACCGCGATTCACGTCGATTCTAATCGAAATTTGTCTGGAAGGTACTTTGCGTCCCGAGGAAGGTCATAGGATACTTTTAACCCCGTCACTAAAGGTCTCCCGTGGGAGAGGAGGAAAATTAAAAAAATGTAAATTGGTCTATAATTATTTATGCACAGTTCAATTTAATATATTCATTTTTTGGTTTGTTGTACATATGCTTTACAGATAGCCCGTATTTTTTTCAAGTCGTCAGTTTTGTAGTTTCGAAATTTCAGACATAACAAAACTGAGTATAAAATGACCAAGTTACTTTAAACCTGGAATGTACATAAACATGTGAATATACAGGTCGGTCTAAATTTATGAACATCTTCAACCCAAGTCCCCCGTAGCGTAGTACGGGGCATGTACCTACAAGGTAGACAGAGAGTATGGAGTGGCAAGTGAACGAAGTTCGCAGGTTCAGATAAGGATTAACCTGTATTATCGCCAAGCGATAGTATGGTTACTATTCATTTCAAAGATTATATTACGGTAGTAACCCCATTACGCTAATGATAAGCATTCACAGATATCAGAAGAATACAACGTTGCAGTGTTCATAACAAATCAAATGACTGCGGATCCTGGGGCAACGCTCTCATTCCAAGCTGACCCCAAGAAACCCATCGGTGGGAACATTTTAGCCCATGCATCCACCACAAGGATCTATCTTAGGAAAGGAAGAGGGGAAAATCGAATAGCTAAGATTTACGATTCTCCAGACCTTCCTGAAAGTGAAGCAACTTTTGCTATTACTAACGGAGGAATTGCAGATGCCAAAGATTAGTTTTTTTTTTGCATAAATAAAAAACATGGGTACCTATATATTATACTTTTCTTAATAAGTCTTTACTGTTTGTTTTGATGGTAAAAAGCCTGAAGCTTTAAGATTATCTGAAAGAACTCTAACGTCTCTAACTCTACTAAAATCTAAAATCCAGGCTAGACTGCACTGATTGATCGGTTATTTTTAACAGGTATATACAGTCGTGGTCAACTAATTAGGGACACTCTTTGGTTAAACCGAATTGTGAATTTATTTTTTATTTTCCAACGAGTCTAAACCATATTCCATATCTCTTACATATAAG
>NJDC01008333.1:9978-23941 GCA_002245475.1 Calephelis virginiensis | reverse complement strand
GTGACACAACAAAATCGGCACCATTGTGTGATACTTAAACCAAAAAGTAAAGTATAATATGACTTATACTGTGCCGCGACGATCGCGCGATATCAAGTAAGAAGCTTATTGACGTCAATCAGCGTGCGAAAATAAAAAATATGGTCTACGGAAATAATTTCTCGGTCTATTTTTAAACAATTTTTAAATTTCATTTAAGTAGGTAGATATATTTATATTTTTACGTACTTACATTTTTATTAAATTATATCTTGAATCTCGATATCAGGCGAATTGGAAATTGGAATCGTACCTATAATATGTCATTTTAGATAGGTACTTTTGAACACAGTACCAGCGGATTATTAACATTGAGGTACAAATAAATTCAACGAATTCTAAAATATAGTTTATTGTTTACTATTAACAACAAACAATTATTAATTATGGTAATAATTCGATAGTGTTGTGTTTAAGAGTACTTACCTAAAATGACATATTCGATTCCAATTTCCAATACTGCATAAACCGAGCTTCTAGAGTAACCCTACTGTATGTAGGGTTATTCTAAAAGCTCGATTCAAGCAATATTGGAAATTGGAATCGAGTAAGTATGTCATTTTAAGTACTCTGGAACACCATACTGGCGAATTATTAACATCTAGTTATTAGTAAACAATATTTTATAGAATTCGTCGAATTTATTTGTAACTACCTAAATGTTAATAATCTGCTAGTAGGTGTTCAAAAGTACCTAAAATTACATATACGATTCCAATTTCCAATTCGCACAATATCGAGATTCAAGAGCAACCCTACAGGCTTTTTATAAAAAGTCTATATTTCCGAGTCTTACGGCGTTAAATAACATTTAAACAGGCATTACCTATAAAACAATTATTGACATCTCTGAGTACCTACGGCCGTAAGTATTTAATAAATTTATACTTAATTATTTCTATGTTTATGTATCGTTAACTAACCCATGACACAAGCATATAATTAGCTTATTTTGGCGTTTTATCAATAAGGGTTTTTAATTTATAATAAAATATCTATTTCGCCATCTTAAGTAGTCCACCATATTGGATTGAGAATGACTTTTTTTTATGATATTGGAAGGCAAACAAGCCGACGGATTTCCTGGTGGTAAGAAATTCACGCCGCTAAGAGACACCAAAGGTGGTAATGGTGCGTTGCCTACCTGAGAACGGGGAGTTAGGTCTCAAGCAAAAGTAAGTTTACCGGCTACCTAACCCTCCTAATCGGAACACGTTATGGCGGCAGGAATAGGTAAAGCAGTGGTACCAATCCGGGTGAGTCGCTGCAAAACTCTACCACCTAGTCAGATGTCACGGTGTAAGTGACGGTAAGCCTGTGTTCGCCTTTCACCCTTCCGCTTCCCCCTACCCTTCCCTTTGGATCGGCCCTTGTTGTTGATTCTTGTGCTAGGTATCAGGGTATCAGGCATCCTGTGGTATCAGGGGCTCAATGGACGCTTAAAACAATATTATTAGTATAATCCACATACAAATGCAACCTTATGGCATACGTCATATTATGGTTATCTTTCTCCGATTAAAATGAGTATTATTGAAATAATATTGTTTTAGTCTTATGGAAATCCTCCAGCATTATGCTTTGATAAGTACCTAGGAGTACATGGGGCACACTTCTAGCTAATCGGAACTATTTGAATTTCGAATGTTATATTTTTAAAACGTTGCAACCTTCTTAGTAAAAAAAACCATTGGCGGGAATTAATTTGTCAATTGTTTTTTTTTATCACAAATCAAATTTCTACGTACGCAACGAAAATGCAATTAAGTCGAAAAGATTTTAAAGCGATGATTATGATTTTAAAAGTTCTCTTTCTCCGCAAGACTGTGCCGCTCGTCTTCAAAATGCTTTTGGGAGAGAAGCACCTTGTTTGAGCAGCGTGAGGCGATGGTTTGCTGAATTTGAGAGAGGTCTAGTTTCTTGACATGACGAATTTCGTAAGGGGCGGCTTTCAACTGCCGTCAACGAAAATAATGTGGCTACTGCGAGTGGCGAGTATATCCTACGTCTTTTGATATTTTGAGGGGGTGAAGTAGAGGAGATGAAAAATGTGTAGTAGGGCGCTTTCGCCGCGCTCATTTCGTTCACTAAATGTGCTTGTCAATGTGTGCGTGATCAACGAATAGCGCGTGACCCGTACTACAGTATAATTAACCAGTATACTTAACAAATTTACTACTTTTGTTCATACTCGTATATGTTTATTATTATAGAATTTCTAATATATTTTGTTAATACTAGCTTTTGCCTGCGGCTTGATATTTATACTTAGTCACTTTTAAGCAGCATTTTTTATTTCCATATTTATCTCCTATTTCTTTACGTTCGTACAGGTGGTACAGACATTAAGAAATAGGAGGACCTTAAGAGTTGGACAGACCTACAACCAGGTCATCCATGACTGCAGACTATAAGTCCCACAAAGTGTTAGGCTTACCCTATCCTTGGAAAACCTAATTAAATACAAACGTAGGTAAGTTTACATTTGTATTAAATTACTTATGTAAGAAAAACGTAGGTAAACCTGCGTTTGTGTTTAATTACATCAGCTACCTGTTAACATCGGCCCAGCCTTTTCCTAGATTAGCCGGAACAAACAGACAGAACGACAAACAAATATTGTAAACAAATATATTTTGCATAGGTATGTACTGTATACACTTAGTCGGGTCATAAGTTTTGTCACACAATAAAATATTTTCAATTAAAAATGCTACCCTCAAAATGTTTCTTAATTTGAATTTAGGATATTTTATGAAAATACGTATTCTTTATCTAATTCTAATTTCTTTATCTATTATTAAATATGGAGTGGACACTTAAAGAAGACCGTGTTATCGCGCTGCATCGATGTGGTTACACAAACTCAAATTTCGACATACTGAAAAATTTGAATTTTACTAGAAGATTCATTTATCGTACCATCAAACAATATAATGAGGACTCAAGTTTGGAAGGCAGAAAAAGAAGCGGTCGTCTTCGCTCTGTTAGGACACCAGCAGTTGTAAAAGCTGTAAAGGCCCGAATTCAAATAATGCCCATCCACAGGCAGAAACTGTTTGCCCTTCTTTCTTGAATATTCGTTGTTTTTTGTTGACTGAAGACTTAGGACAACGAGGTTATCCCAGAAAAATATCGCTTGGATGCCCGCCTAATGGACGTGACAATAAAGATATCTCGCGTTTTGTTGAAGCAATGCGC
The DNA here is from genome assembly GCA_002245475.1 of Calephelis virginiensis. Taxonomy (NCBI): domain Eukaryota; kingdom Metazoa; phylum Arthropoda; class Insecta; order Lepidoptera; family Riodinidae; genus Calephelis; species Calephelis virginiensis. The sequence goes on along the minus strand of NJDC01008333.1, from coordinate 20,701 downwards.
AAGAAAAAAGCAGAGTCAAATTCTTTTTTCAGGTGAAATTCTAAAATCTACAACAAACAAAATAATGAATATGTGTTTTCCGCGTGTCCAGCGAGGCTATTTTCCATCCTCAGTCTTAGTTTGGTTTGGAGTTTCATATTGGGGCTTAACTGAGATACTTACTATTTTGTGTTAACATACGAAGGCACGTTTTATTCAGTTCATTTTGTTAAATAAATGATTATGCTAAAAACAAACAGGTGATTATTATTTAACAATAAACATGTGACATAACTTACGACTGGACTAAGTAGATTTGTGTGCATGCAGTAAAAAGCGGATATTTTAACATTATAAACAGACACTGCAATTGTATTAATTTGTATAAATTAGATTTTTTCTAAAATAAAAGCAGTCTAAGTTACTCCTTATTACACCAGCTACCTGCCAGTGAAAATCCTGTTAACATCGGTCCATTCTGTTCAGCGATTAGCCGGAGCAAAGGACAGACTGAAAAAAAAACTGGGTATATATCATATATACATTCGTAGGGATGTGGTTAAAAGTGCTTAAATTTTATTTATTTGTATAGATCAGAGATTTTTTAAAGAATGAAAGTAGCTAGCTACCCCACATTATATATAAAGGTAACGTCTTATTATATCAGCTAACTGCCAGTGAATTACATCACCTTCGGCCCAGCAGTTTCAAAGATTAGCGGGAGCCAACTGACAACTGACAGACACGCAGACAAAATTGTAAAAAAAATGTTATTGTAGATACCGCATATACATTCGTTTGTATGAAACAGAAGAATAATTCGTATGTACAAAAAGCAGATATTAAAATTACTAACAGCAACATCTCCTATTTTATTTATGTGTATGTATAGATTGAAAAACACATTTTCTTTTTGATGCTCGACTCCTTTGACTTAGATCGGTAATCATGACGTAGAAATAATAACATGCATATAATATGTAAGTAAGTTTTTTATTGTAGTGTTGAAAAGACAAAACAAGTGTTGAAAAACTACCACAATTCCCAACAATAATAGTATGGGTTCCAATATTCCGATAACACCAGCTGCCTAGGTTTGTATTGGTGTGGGCTAACGATGTTGCTTTGTTCAGTTGGTTTCCTAAGAACTGGTAACTCGTCACGATGCTCGGAACTCGAACATAACGGGCTTCAGCGATTTCACGTAAAAGGGCTTTCATAAAAAGTACGATTTTCTGCTTAATTTCATTTCTCCAAAATTCGTTGTCTCGTTCAAAATATTCCACGGTATGTGGATTATTTTCTCCAGACCAAAAGGCAAGAATACACGTTTTTCACGTTCAGTTGATACCTCATTGTACCAAGTTTTTTATTGTATTTGAATATTTGTATCTTACAGTTTTTGATATACCTGTCTTATACGCTTTCAGAATCATAATCAGAAAAAACTTTATTCACGTGAACCATACAAGTAGTACTAGAGCGTTGACATTTTTATAAATTACCACCGGATCGGAATTGCGGCCTCAAACTTGATGTGGGAATTTTATTTCTACGTATTGTCTTCAACTAATCCGTCAGATGTTGCACCAAAAAAGGGCAATTTCGCATCTATGAAAAGTCCACATGACTGAATGACAATGTTTTCCATTTGTAGCACTGCCTGTTTTTTGTTTTCATTGTCATGCGCAATAGAAGTTATATATACTTAGTGTCTTCGGCTAGTCGTGGGTGCCCTGGTGCTTCTGTCTACCGTTTCCGGGATATGGGCGTAAAGATACTTTCTTTTTACATATTGTGCCAAAGTTAGACGCTGTTATAAAATTTTCCTTATGTCCATCCACTCATCTCTCTGTAATACAGTATTTTTTTCGAAGTTATATCTATCCTTTTTTAAAGTTTTCAGGTACTACTTACCGTACAAAGTCGTCGCATGAAACGTATAATATGGACTTCAACTATACATATAAGAAACTTATTGACCATAATGTAGTCAATAACATCTTACAAGCGTTCCTACTGACATTTGCTGCTCTGTGGCGCTACATTTTCTTTACGGGTCGATTCTTCGCGAAAGAATCGTAATGAATCAAAACATTTTTATAATAATTTATTATTACAAAAATGTTTTAATGATTTCAGTGACATTATTTTTTTAAAAAAATAATAAACTATAAAAATACAATTTTTAGTTTTATATCAGTTGAATAACGCAGTGACACACGTCCGACTAGCACGACACCTCAGCGGTCAATGTCTATCGAAGTAGAAACGAATGAGAAACACTATAACGCGAAAAGGGTTATTATGAATTCTTGCGAGTTACACTGGAAATTATTTATTTACACTCATATTCGTTATTAAATCAAAATTTTAATTAATACACATGAAAGATTATTACATCATACACCATTCAAATTAATTTGAATTATGTATCTTTAAAATCGTTTAACAAATAATGAGCTCGAATCTCAATTTTAGACCTTACATTGTAGTTTTTTTCTATCGAGTAAAATAATCACTATCGTACTATGGAAGGCGTCTTATTATAAAATATACGATTAAGATTCACATATATTTTTTTTACTGTCTTATCTCGTAAGCTTTAGGCAAAAAATTGTTTTAAAAAAGCCTGTTTTTAGGACTCACCTCGCCTTAAGCGGGGTATTGAAGAAAACCCCCGGATGAAAAAAATTCGAGGACTATTAGGGATTGGTGTGAGCCAAACTCAGAAAATTTTACCCGAAGAATTGAAAATTAATCGCCTCTGTGGTCTAGCGGTTCAGTTTTTGGACTTGACTGCATGAGGTTCCGGGTTCGAATCCCGGGTCGGTCAACAAAAAGAAAATTGGGTTTTTCCAATTCCTTAATAAAAAAAAATTGTTGCTCGGGATAGGATATGTGCCCGGTTGGCTATAGGCTTGCCACCTATCACATTGTGGGACTTAGTATCTTCGGCTAGTAGTGGGTGCCCTGGTTGTGCCTCTGCGTACCTCTTCGGGGATATGGGCGTGAAGATACTAATCATTGAAAGTTCGGAAACTTTGTTGTCGTTGGATCCTTCATGTACTGACAGCAGAGCAGAAGCGGGCTCGCATGGAATGGTGCTCACAGATGCTACTGAAGTACGACCACGGACATATTCTCATATTGTTTATGACATTATCACAAGAGACGGAACGTGGATTTATTATTTTGAACCCGAAAAAAAACAGCAATCTTGTGAATGGGTGTTTGAAAATGAGAACAGGCCAACAAAAGTGAGACAGGTGAGATACGTTGGTAAAAAAATGATCGTGTTTTTTTTCTCAGCTTCGGGTCCCATCTGTACAATTCCACTTGACGATCAAAAGCGTGCCGAGTGGTATTCTACCATTTGTTCACCCAGGGTGTTAGATAAAGTTCGCGAAAGACGACCCAAAAGGTGCATTCTCCTACACTGATGATAACGCTTCTTCACTCACGGCCAACAAAACGAAGTCATTTTTAGCTTCCGAAAAAGTACATCTCGTCACTCACCTGTGCATAGCCCCGACCTAGCAGCCTGCGATTTCTGTATTTTTTCCCAAAATCAAAAATTTGATGAGAGGTTTTACTTTTACCAACTCCGAAGAGGCAGTGATAGCGTTCAATCAGCACGTAGAAAACATGCCTTCAGATCTGTGGTCTTCCTGTTTTAAAAAATGGTTTGATCGCATGAAAAAATGTTTAAAATGTAAAGGAAATTATTTTGGAAAGCAATAAACATAATATTTTGGTCATAACACGTTACGCAAAACTTATAGTGTGACCTACGTATGTATGATTTTTGTCCCTTTTTGTTCAAAACTTAAAAGATGCCTTCCTCGTAAAAATTTTAGTAATACTAATACTTAATCAGTTATAACATAATTTCAATATATAACTAATGTGTATATACCTAATATATTACACTGGTGGTAAAATGCTGTGCAGCAGGTTGCCCCGGTAGGAAGCCACCGCCTTACCTATTCCCGTCGCCAAATTGACTCTGTCATGTTCCCGCCCGGAGGATGGGGCAGCCGATAGACTTGCACAATAGAACTAACACTTTTGGCCGGGCAAAGGACAGCAACGCACCCGTAACATCTATGGTGGGTATAGGCCATGGTTATCTCTTACAATTAGGAGAGCCATGTGTTTGTTCGCTGACGTCTCAGGTAAAAGTAATATGTAGCTATTCTTCTCATTCATAGAGGCAAAGACAACTGATAGAGGTTATAACTTATAGTACAATATACAGTCGTGGTCAACTAATTAGGGACACTCTTTGGTTAAACCGAATTGTGAATTTATTTTTTATTTTCCAACGAGTCTAAACCATATTCCATATCTCTTACATGAAAGTATAATTAGTCATTTATGTGCCCGATTATACAAACAATAACAACTTCTTAAACATTAAACCTCTTAACAGTATAGCTGATAGATTATCGTAGTGCTATTTGTTCAAATAATGCTGGCTGGCCACTTAATTATGGACACTGAGATATTGCGTTCTATTTTCAAAATTTGAATCTCTATACTTTTTTACTTCTTCTCTTATTGTTTCGTGGTAGTTTTGGCGGCAATCCCGATATTTATTTTTAGTTTTGAAAAATATTTTGAAGAAAAATGGGTAAAAATAAAAGTTGTGATCCAACACTACGAAAAATTATCATGAAGTTTGTAGTCGAGCGTGGTTGTCCATACCGAAGGATAGCAGAACATTTAAATTGTTCAAAAACTATAGTATACAATGCAGTGCAACATGTCAAATGCAATAACACAGATTTAAATGTGCCCAGAACAAAAAGATCGAGAAAAACAACTCCGCAAGAAGATAGAATGATAACCAGGTTAGCTAAGAAAGATCCGTTTCTAGGCTCTATTTTAATTAAACACGAAGTGTTTGGGACAGACGAAAGAGCTGGTGTCCCAGCGAGGACCGTTCGACGACGTCTGGTAGAAGCGGGGTTGTTCGGAAGAGTGGCTCGCAAAGTACCGTTGTTGAAGAAAGAACATAGAAATGCTCGTTTGGCGTTTGCACGTAAATATGGACATTGGACCTACGCTCAATGGCAACACGTATTATTCTCTGACGAGACCAAGGTTAATTTGATTTCTTCAAATGAAAGGCAATACGTACGGCGTCCAGTAAAAGCGGAAATGAATCCAAGATTCACAAAAAAGCAGATGAAACATGGCGGTGGAAACATTAAAATGTGGGGTTCATTTTCTGGACGTGGAGGGGGACCTGTGAGGAAAGTTCAGGGTAACATAGACCAACATCAATACAAGGCAATATTGGAGGAAACGATGCTTCCCTATGCTGAGGAGCATCTCCCTATTATATGGACGTTTCAGCATGATAACGACACGAAACATACTGCCCGTTCAATCAAGTCGTTTCTTACTAAACAAACCAAATAGCCCGGACCTTAACCCAATCGAGCACCTTTGGCACGAAATCAAGAAAAAAGTAGCCACTTAGCGTACCACAACTTTAGATGAACTTAATGAAGCTTTTTGTGAGGCATGGGCAAACATTCCTGTCGAAACATGCCAGAAACTGATAATGTCTATGCAACATCGGTGTCAAGCGGTAATTACTAACAAAAGGGTTGCTACTGGGTACTGATTTTACACGTAATAAAATGGAGCTGTTAAAGATATTATAATACTGCAGATTATTAGTTTTGTTTAACTCTAGTTTTCATTATAGTTTACTGTCCTTAATTAAATGTCCAGCTACAGAATTATACCTTTAAATTGATTACATGTTCAACCTTTGATATTAAATACTTTTTTCTATTAATTTATTCTTTTATTTACAGCCATTTAAAGCATAATAATCGGACCAAATTATGCAAATAATAGTTACTGAGAAATCAATAGGGTTTTATATTTGTATGTACATAACCGGTTACTGTTCTTCACTATCTTGCATGTCCCTAATGAGTTGACCACGACTGTATAAACTAGCCGATCCCGCGAACGTTTAGTTTGTATGGGAAAAATTAAAATGTTGTTTTTCTGTTCCCCACAATCGAACAGGATAAAAAGTATCCTATGTTCTACTCTCGGTTCTAAGTTAACTCCTCACCAATTTTCAGCCTAATCGGTTTAGCCTTTCTTGAGTTATAAATATTAAATAGTGTAACTAACACCACTTTCTTCTATAAATATATAGTTATTTCAAATCCAGCTTTAGCAACAGCAACGCTGATAACGAAAATATCGTTGTCCCTTGATACTCGATATTTTTTTCCGATAGAAGTAAGAGTCATGAATGAATGAATAAGAGTCAGGATGTACTTACTTGTTAGTAAGCAGTCAACTAAAAGATGATAACAAATTCACGCATTTGGACATTCACATGATTACAACGGGCCAACTATCTATTGAAGTCCGGTTAGGCAAGTTCCGTTTAGAATAAAACATTTACCAAAAGAATGACTTCATAGGATTAAGTAAGGAACAAGTTTTTTGCATACACCTAGGCAGAATAATTAAAAATGTTAGAAAGGTAATGAAAAAATATATAACATTAAATTAATAAATAATTCACGCCAAGTCCCTAACAGTGTAGACACTGTCTACCCTGTAATGTCTACTAGACAGATAGTATCGAGTACCAAAGCTCACGATCCTGCGTTTGATAAAGTTGTACGTAAGGAACTTTGAGACATTTTACCAGATTGTGGGATAGAAGGGTGCTGCTGCGTGCGGTACAGTCAATGCAATTATATTGTGAAGCATGTGTGCGGGTGGACGGCAACATATCGCCTTGGTATGATGTTAACATTGGCTTCAAGCAGGGTTGTGTGTTGTCAACACGCTTGTTTATCTTGTATTTGGACAAATGTCTTCAATGGTTAAAGATCATTGAATGTAGGAATGCGTATGGGTGACTAATTGGTAAACTGCTTGCTTTATGCAGATGATGTACTTTTGGGCTCTATACCATCTGAGCTGCAAACACTAGTCACAGTGATGGAAGGCGGTTGTGAATAAAGGGGCTTACATTTGAAAGCGATGAAAACCAAAGTAAGAAATCGTGTTTGAAAGAGACGTAGCCAGAACGGATGCGAGAGTTTTAGTTGATGATGTAATGTTGGAGCAAGTGAATGAATGTGAAGGTGTAGAGAGGAGAGTGTGTGTTTGGAAAAGTGTGAATGGAGTGCTGGGTACGCTATTTCAAAGCGAGGTTCGCTTTGCATAATTATGTGCTTATTTAGTGGGACTGAAAGAAAGTGTTGGTTTTAAAATGACAAAGGGCATGCTCCGCTGGTTCGGTCATGCGGAAAGAATGACAAATTAAATATAGACAAAGCAGATATACAAAGCGAATGAGGTTGGTGTAGGTAGGTACCCGGGGACCCAAAGTTGATATTCCACGATCAGATCACTCAAAGGAAAAAATAGTTCTTAAATTTATCTTTCGAAATAATTCATTTGGTGATCATCACTAAATAGATACGTAATCAGCCCCCTGATTTAACGATGAAGCTCGAAGTTAGGAAGCGTAGCCCTGGAATGCCTGTTAGTAATCCTAGCTTGTACTTTGCCTTAACTAGATCTTAGCGAGGACTTGATAATTAGGAAGTGGCAGATGGATATGGCATAGTTTAAAAGTTTCTTTATTATATTTCGTAGTTTCTTTAAAGAAAATAAAAAAGAGAGGTGTTGTAAGTTTTACATGTTTGTATGTGTATTGTTTATGTGTGTTTGTGTCATCGTAGCTCCTTCGCAATTGTTATGCGTTGAAGATGGAGGTTTTATTCACCTCCGATAGAAAACGAGGGGTGTCACAAGTTTAACGTGTCTGTGTGTGTATGTATGTATGTGTGAGAGTCAGTCTGCATGTCTGTTTGTATGTGGCATCATAACTTTTGAACGGATAGACCGATTTCGATTCGGATTTTTGTGAAAGCTGACGTGATCGAAATGATTTTAGCTACATCCATACTAATATTATAAATGCGAAAGTAACTCTATGCGAAAGTATTTCCGTCTGTCTGTCTGTTACCTTTTTACGCCTAAACCACCAAACCGATTTTGCTGAAATTTAGTATGTAGATAGTTTGCATTCATGAGAAGGACATAGGCATATTATTTTTCGGAAATTCAACCCCTAAAAGGGTTAAAAGGGGTGGCAAAGTTTGTATGAGAAAAATATTTTTATTGCACATTTTTGCATGAAACTTTCAAAAAGATGTAAAATAAGCCTTTATTTTGCTAATTCCGCGTAAGCAGTGTAACCGTTGTGGCAAATAATCCTCCAAACGACACAGAATGTGACACGCCTAACTGACGTTCCCACCACCCACCTCCGCGACCAGAACACGAATATAGGAAGAGCTCGGGAAACAATATAAATTATCACGTTCTTTACATGTCACAACCCTACCTAAAGTTCCCACCTCGTGTCGTGTGTCGTTTGGAGGATTATTTGTCACAACGGTTACACTGCTTACGCGGAATTAGCAAAATAAAGGCTTATTTTACATCTTTTATAATGGATTTCCGCAAAGTAACGCCTGATTCAATAAAATATGAAACTTTCAATTAATGCTTTTTAGTACAAATTATGAAACACATATTTCATGGTTTTTCGAAATTCACCCCTATTGGGGGTAAAAGGGGGGTGGCTTAGTTTGTATGGGAAATTTACCTAATTCTATTGCAATATTTTGCGTGACACTGAAATGATGCTCTGCAATACAAATTCTGAGATACATATCTAAACGTTTTTTGAAAATCAACCCCTATGAGGGTTAACGGGGGTGGCACAATTTGTGAAGGAAAAATATTTAACAGTAACTAAAAGTTACTGTTAAATACTGGTAAACCATAAGTCCATAACAATGAACCACGTACATCAGTTTATCATTAACGAAAAACACACAAAGAAATTATGATACACATAGTAGCAAAATTGGTTAAAAATCCCTACTAATATTATAAATGCGAAAGTAACTTTGTCTGTCTGTCTGTCTGTTACGCCTTCACGCCTAAACCGATTTTGATGAAATTTGGTACAGAGATAGAATAGACCCTGAGTTTATTGCAAAAAATAGGGGAGAATGGGTAAAAAGAGGGGATTAATGTCCATATGGAAATTCGTTATTTTTAAAGCTGTAACAGTGAAACTTTGTATTTAGACACTTTATATTTAGACACTTTATGATAAACTAGCTGCTACCTGCGGCTTCGCCCGCGTTGTCACAGAAACCCGGTGTGCGATCGGGATTAAAAATAGCCTATATGTTAATCCAGGTCACAATCTATCTGTCTTCCAAATTTCTGACAAATCCGTTCAGCCATTCGAGCGTGAAAGAGTAACAAACATCCATACATCCATACTTACAAACTTTCGCAATTATAATATTAATAGGATGAAAAAACAAAGGCTACTTTTTATCGCAAAAAATGGGGGAGAATGGGTAAAAAGAGTGGATGACTCTTCATATGTAAATTCGTCATTTTTAAAGCTGTAGCAGTAAAACTTTGTATTTAGACATTTTATGATAAACGAAAGATAATAGGCTACTTTTTATCACTAAAAAATTAGGAAGAATGGGTAAAAATAGGTGATGAATGTTCGTATGGAAAATCGTCATTTTTGAAGATATAACAGTGAAACTTTGTATTCAGACACTTTATTAGGAATGAAAAAACATAGGCTACTTTTTATATCGATAATTTAATCAAAAGTATACTTATCAACCTTATAAAAGAATATGAACATGGAAACGTGCAAGACTACGTCACCGGTAAATGTGTTTAGTATAGCCAAATTAATTTTCCAGATTTTTCTCTTAATAAAATGAACCGAAACTCGCCTATTATGACTAAGTTGGTATGAAAGCAGTTCGTCTATATTTTTTTGTAAGAGTTCGGCACCAAAGTCTATACTATCTATACTAATATTAAAAAGGTGAAGAGTTTGTTTGTTTGTTTGCTTGAACTTTCAGTGTTAGAAAGTCCATTTATTGAAGAAGGCTATAGGCTATACATCATCACGCTAAGATCAATAGGAGCGTAGCACCAATGATAAATGTGTTAAAATCGGGGGATTTTTTCTTATTGAGAGCGTGCGCTGCGTGAACGGTGAAAAAAATCGTCTATGAAAGAATTGTTCCTCTTTAAAAGTCCTAAAAAAGTCCACGACAGCACATTTCTATCTTTTAAGGTTAGCTCACTATAACCTTTTTTTATGCTAACCAAATTTGTTTTAAAATAATGCAATATTTACGAAGGTTATTTTATAAACACGATGTTAATCCCTATCCAAAAAATACGCCATTCATCACAAGTATTTAATTTAAAACAAAATTGCATTTCACAGTACTCGATTATAATGAATATCTTAGGAGATATCGCAGTTTTAAAATAACACTATCAAATAGAATATAATCACTACGTTAACACTATACTCGTAGTTATAACATATATAGACATAGGTCTATAGACCGCGCGACACAGACGCGTGGTATGCGCGTGGTTGACTCCTTAAGGGGCCATGTATGCTAAAATACGTCAGCAATATACTGTTTTTTTCATACAAAGCAATTATCGATCTTGGCGACAAAATACACAAGATTAACATTAATATGCTTTATTAGACTAGTGTTTCCAAAACACGGTTCATGTCACTTTGCTCGATAGAAAAAAATCAAAAATTTAACCCTTTTTTGAAAGCAAAACCCATCTGTCTACTTCAATTATGAAAATATCGACA
>NJDC01008332.1:0-23007 GCA_002245475.1 Calephelis virginiensis | reverse complement strand
TTCTTTCGGCAACACTAAATTCATTTTGTCTCTTTCTTTTCCTGACATTGAAAGAAGATAGAGGTAACTTAAAATACGCTTAGTTATTACACATTAGTTTTATTACTTGTCATATCATATCACAATAATATCTTAAAGCCTCTGCCCTACCAGCAATCATCGCCAAGTTAGTAATTTGGTGGTTGGTTAAAGGTAAAGGTTTTGTTTGGTCATTAATATAATAAAAAGACTTATGGCGTTAATCAGTGTCCCAAATTTGAATCACTGCATGGTAAGCCTACTTACCGTACTAATTCCATGCACTAGAATTACGGAACGTATTAGACACCCGGAACTATTGTGGTACGTGTGACTAACTATTCTCGTGTGGCGTTTGTTTGCTTTGACGTTTCTCAGGAAGCCAAGCCACAATAATTTAAGTCGCGGATGGTTTTGCATATTCCAGCCCAATCTAGGCTTATTAGTCAAGTAAAAAGTTAAATGAAACCATGATCGGACCAGTTTCGGCGCAATGAGTAAACATGTGTTCATTAATATTTAATTAATGATATTATGAAAGAAATTTTGATTTATATTAAGGGGAAAGGGATGAAAAAAATAAAAAAAAGAAGGTGAAAAATGCATGTTTTTAAAATAACTTAATAACGGTAGGAAATAGAAGAAAAGTTTCAAGTAAAAGTTGTAGAAAAAAAAATTCCACAGAAAAAAGTTCCTCTTCATTTTTGCTATCTGCTTTAGTTTAGCTGCAAAAAATAAAAATTAAATTTGCTTTGTAATCAATTATAAAAATTTACCAGTACTATTACGGCCCGGAACTAACGCAGCGCGCGCACTACTACATATATTTAATAATTCTGGTAAGTTTGTATAATTAATTACAAAGCAAATTTTACTTTATTTTTTGCAGCTAAACTAAAGCAGATAACAAAAAAATGAAGAAGGACTTTTTTGTGTAGAATTTTTTTCTCTACAACTTTCAAATAATTTTTTTTCTGTTTCCTACCGTTATTACGTTAAGTTATTTATTGGGTGCAAAAGATACCAACAATAAACAACCACCAGTAAGCAAATTAGCAACTTAGTAAATCAGTAGAAGTTATTTATACGATAAGACAGAGATGATAAGAGACAACCATAGACCATAGTCTGTGCCATACTTTCCTGTTTTTTTATATGATAATGAAAGGAAAACAAGCAGACGAAACACCATAGATGGTAATGGTGCGTTGCCAACCTGAGGCCTGGATGTTAGGCCTCGAGCAAAAAAGAGTTTACCGGCTACCTTACCCTACAAACCGGAATACGTCAACGGCAAGCGTTGGACGTTATGGCGGCAGGAATAGGTAAGGTGGTGGTACCAATCCGGGCGAGTCGCTGCAAAACTCTACCACCTAGTAGGATGTCACGGTGTTAGTGACGGTAAGCCTATGCTCGCCATTAACGAGCTGCCTAGCAGGAAACAGATGGTCTATTTTGCAAAGCAGCCTGGACCAACACGGGGCCGGGGTATTAGGTCTACCGGCTACCCTACAGAGACTGAACCATGACACTGTCATTATGGCGGTCGGACTAGGTAAAACGGTGAATACCTACTTAAACAAATTTTGGCACAATATTCTGCCACCATTGGTTTTGTTGTTAATTACCCCATACCTCGCCTGTTAGGAACTGCCAGACAGGAAAACAGATTATACACAGGTCTACGGTTTATTATACACAGAGGACACTAAACAACTCTAGGTAACACATAAAAAAACGAATTATAGTTTTTGACCGCCTCGTTGGCCGAGTGACTAGTTGGACACGCCTAATTATGCCGACCAACCGCGAGGCTCTGGTTCGATTCCCGACGGGGGGCAGGCATTTGTGTGATGAACATTTAGATATCTGCTTTTCTGGGTCTGGGTGTTTATTAAATTTATTCTGGTATCTTATTTAAGTATTTCTATGTATATATAGTATCGTGGACTAACATCCATAACACAAGCATATAATTTAAAACACATAATTTGCTTACTTTGGGGTTAGATTCAATTAGTATAACTTGTCCTGAGATATTTATTTATTTATTATTATTAAAAGTAACCGAAAATATATTAGCAATGTTATTATTCAATCTATTCAAAAAATGTATGATAACTTTTTAGATTAACAAAAGTAGCTAACTTTTTTATATACTGATGCAATATTTTCTATAATGGCGCCTTTTATTAGCTACCTAAGGCAAGTTTATAAAGTATAAAGATTTATTGGTAAAAGCGAAATATTGAGAGAGTTTTTTCTGCAAATTTAAATCATAAAAATTTAATAGACCATAAAAAGCTCTGGCCAAGGGTAAAGCTTATTTCCGGTGAACATAAAATATGCCAAGGGCTTTAAGCTGATCAAAATTGTTCTATTTGCAATAAAATACAAACAGAATATTTTATATCAATTTTAATACAATATTTGGGACAAAATGGTGTTTTGGTTTGAAGGATAGGGTTGTCCAAGTAACTTCTAATATTTCATTAAACAAAACTCCAAATATGTGATAACTCTTTTTTCGAAATATATCTATATTTTTTTATGCAAAAGACCAGTGAACTCTCCTGATAGTAAACTACAACCGTGGCCTATAGACACCATAGATGTAACAGGTGCGTCATTGTCCTTTGGTCAGGATGTTAGGCCTATTGTGAAAGTCTACCGGTCATTATAGGCAGTGGATTTCAACCCGGGTGGGCTGCTTCACAATACTCTACTAGTAGTAATAAATGTTTCTACTGGTAATGACCTAAATTTTAATCAGTCCTCGACTTCTACGAGGAGTCTGGCAGAGGGTCAGATAGCCTATTCTACTCAGCAGACCCGGACCAACACAGGAATGGTCCCACATAAATTTTATTAATGTCTTACTAGTACAAATATTAAACAGTTTGAAAACTACCTACAACCATTGAAGCAACAAATGCTGAAAAATTAAATGCTAAAATTAAAAAAAAACGGTAACATGACAACCCTATTAAGCAATAGATTCAGTAGAGTATAAGTATTTTATCAATTCGGCTTTGTTTCCATACTGTTCCGAAGTTTTACTCTACCTATACTTGATCTGATACTTCTGAGTTACACTTAATTATGTATAAAATTTCGTCAATCTTGGCGATATTATTAATAATAATTTCAAGAAACGCAAAATATCATTAGTTGGGTCATAATATGGGACTACCTCGGATCATGTTGTATCTTTTCAAAAAGCAATGGTTAAAATTGGTTTGTTATTGGTAGTAGTAACAAAATACGTATCTTCTCGCCCTTATCCCCCGAAGAGTTACGCCGAGGCACAACCAAGGCACCCATGATTAGCCGAAGACACTAAATCCACAATGTAATATGTGGCAAGCCTGTCGCTAACCGGGCACATGTCAATAATTTGTAGAGATTGGTATGAGAAGCAATTAATCCCAAGCATTTCTGTCTTCTAAATATTCTGAAATCTTATAATAATCCTTACCTTACAATTTAATTGTGATATATTTTTTAAATTTATTACTTCAATTTGCTCGGGAAGTTTATTTTAAATCCATTGGTCGAAGAAAGAATAACTGATTCTGTGGAGACGAGACTTATGCACAACAAGATTATTTTTATTCCTCGTGTTTACCGCATGCATATCACATTTTTTTTAAACGAATTTATATTTTTTGAACATATAATAAGTTTCCAAATATATAGAAGTCACCGCCAGAATTTTTATTTCTGTAAAATTTTCCCTAAAGGAAACTCTTGGTCCTACGTTATAAATTACCCGTATAGCCCTCTTTTGCAAGACAAATATTGTGTTTACCTCGGCCGAGGTTCCCCAGAGAAGAATACCGTAAGACATGACGCTGTGGAAATAACTAAAATAAACAATTCTAGTGGTGTCGACATCTGTTAACTACCTCTGCTGCTGAGCTCAATTTGATAGCAAGTTTTGCAATGTATGGGCCCCATTGTAACTTTTTATCTACAGTGATTCCTAAAAATGTGGTGGAATCTACTAGGTCCAGTTTGTTTCCACTGAGTTGAACATTGGTATCTACTTGCCTTACATTAGGCATTAAAAATTTGATGCACTTAGTTTTTTTTTCATTTAGAAAAAGATTGCTTACATTGAACCAGTGTACAACTTTTGAAATAACATCGTTCGTTTCGTCATACTTACCCAGTTGTCTTTTCACTTTAAATAATAGTGAAGTGTCATCCGCAAACAACACTATTCCATGATTATCCCTTACGTAGTAAGGCAAATCATTTTTATGTATATGAGAAACAAAAATGGTCCCAGAATTAAACCCTGGAGGACACCCATGGTAACAGCGGCATCTGTGGATTTGGACACCATAAATCTCGACTTTCTGAATTCTCCCGCTCAAGTAAGAAATCAGAACATTGAGTGACTTATTTTTAATTCCATAATGGCTAAGTTTCCTGATCAGAGTATCATGGTTAACGCAATCAAATGCTTTGGACAAAGCACAGAATACACCGAGTGCATCACGGCAGTCCTCATAGGCTTCATAAATTTTCTTTAACAATTCAACACCAGCATCGACTGTTGGTCTACCCCTTTTAAAACCAAATTATTTATTATGAAATAAACCCAATCGGTTAAAATGTAATAACATTTGATTAAGTATAATTTTTTCAAATATTTTAGTAAGGGTATGCAGAACGGAGATATGTCGATAGTTGGTGGGATCAGACGAACTTCGAGATTTAAATAGAAGTATAACCTTACTAATTTTCATTAGGTCAGGAAAAACGCCATTTGAAACACAACAATTGAATATTATAGCTAGGTAAGGAGCAACTACATTTATACTACTGAAGCAACCATTTTTAGAGAATGACCCCATAAATCTAAAGTATTCTTAATTTTTAAGGATTTAAAGGCTTTTATTGTATCAATTTTATTAACAAGCGAAAATTCAAAATTATGTTTATACTCTGTTACATGTTGCTTCAATAATGATTCTGCAATGCTTTGTGATGAGTTAAATGCTCTAATAGTTTCTGCTG
This sequence comes from Calephelis virginiensis, assembly GCA_002245475.1. Lineage (NCBI taxonomy): Eukaryota > Metazoa > Arthropoda > Insecta > Lepidoptera > Riodinidae > Calephelis > Calephelis virginiensis. The sequence goes on along the minus strand of NJDC01008332.1, from coordinate 17,961 downwards.
CAATATTGGTGAAAAAAAATGTTTAAACTGCATTGCAATTCATCTTTTATGTCCACATTGTTAATCTTCAAACTGTAGTCATTATTAAATATTCTGGTTTTCCCGGTTTTGCAATTGATAATTTTCCTTGTAGTTTTTATTTAATTTAAAGATTGTTTAACAGTATATTTCAAATACATGAATTTAGCAGTGGTACAAGCCTTTTTGAAAATTTTTGAATATTTTTTTACATATTCTTTAGATACAATAGTGTGGTTATATGTTCTTTCATTATGCAACTCAAATAATCTTTTTCTGCTTTCATGAATTCCCAATGTTGCCCATTCACTAAAAGGTCTTCGATTCAATTTGATCTCGAATTCATTTTGATCATCATGATGCGGCAACATTGGTAATTTTTCCAATAAGGTAGTTTCAAATCTTTTTAGTCAGCAAGCATTGACAGGAACAAAAACAATGTCTTTTGTTTGAGCTTTTTACGAGTAAACCACAATGATCGGTATCCAATTTGCTAATGACATTTTTGTCAAAGGGTATCTATCATAATTGTAAATATACTATCGATGCAAGTGACACTTGTAGCAGTTATTCTGGTAGGCTCAAAGAAAATGTTGTGTATGTTATATGATCAAAAGAGATTTAAAAATGTTAATGAAAGTGTTGGTGGTTCTAAAATGTTTGTGTTAAGGTCACCACAGATAATAATATTTGACTTTGAATTAGAAGTTTCAAATAACACCTCTTCCATTTTGCTTTCAAAATCATCATAAGATGCGCAATGGTGCTTGTATACACTTAACTCAATAAATTGCTCAAACTCAATACAAGCAATCTCAAGAACTCGTTCAACAGAAAGCCTTACAATGTCTTTAATTTCTTTAAATTAAATATTTTTACTAACTATAATATATGAGCCACCATGTATCATCGTTGATCTGCTGAACGAGTTAGCAACCTGGTGACTATTGAAATTGAAACAAACATTAAAACTGCTTAAAATCTTTTAAAAAATATTTAGAAAAAAGGTACCTAGCCTTTGCTTTCCGCTCGTTTGCCTCTTATGCTATAAAAGTCTTTAACATGAGTGGATGCATTAAAAGTTCAATGTAGTCAGGAGTCAACTTATTTCTTTTTACTTCGCCTCACACGCCAGGAGCCCGTAATATATTAATGCACAGCCGCAATGCGGGCGCGGTGGAGTATTCAAGGACGCGCCGCGCGTCGAGCCGATTTTGAGAATCATATAGGCTTCAAACACATGTGGCGATTTTTTTACGCTAGTTTCTAAATTTTTGAATAGCTTTAAGTACGAATAATACGTTTGACAGCTAAATTTAAATAATTTAAAAACTTGCCGATTTCAAAAATTTTTCGTTATTTAAATATTATTTTCTTGTTAACTTTTCGTGAGCTCGGGATAATTTATCGCTAATCTATAACAGAAATATTTCATGTCACATAGGAATTGTACCCGCAATTATATTGTTAATTATACTTTGTTAACTACTGAGGATTCAATTAATGCTCCTTTCGCTTTTCAATTTCTTTTTTATTTTTTACGCTGACAGCTATTGACACACATCGATACAATGCTTTTGAATGAGTTTATTGCCACGTGTGAAAGAATTTATTTGAATTGAAACTTTCATTTAACTTAAACTAGCTGCTACCTGCGGCTTCGCCCGCGTTTTCACAGAAACCCGGTGTGCGATCGGGATTAAAAATAGCATATATGTTAATCCAGGTCACAATCTATCTGTGTTCGAAATTTCAGACAAATCCGTTCAGCCATTCGAGCGTGAAAGAGTAACAAACATCCATATTTACAAACTTTCGCATTTATAATATTAATAGGATTATCAATTGGCAAAGTATGCAAGTATCAATTTTTGAGTTCAGTCGAGTTTCTTAAATTTAACAGATAACCATCACCTCTAGATACCTACAATAGATCTTACTGTTATATCGCTACCTTATGGCCGAAGTCTTAAAACATGTTAAAATAGACCATGTCTAGTGAGTATTGCTATATTTGTGATTATGACCAAATAAAGTAATCAAGTCTCAACCAATTAATTGCTTGGTAACTTTAAGATATGCGTAAACAACTACTTAAAGTCCTATGTGATGCCTCTTAGTGCCTTAAATTTAAATATTTTGAAAAAGCTTTTTTTTCTCAGTTCATACTTGTAACACAAATAAAAATGCTTTTATATAATCTACACATAATTTAGTAGGTTGTATACTTATTGGTGTCGTAATACTGTTAGTGCTCGATAGCAATGTCGTATTCTACACTTGATGGTATGCTGGTAGCCTTGCTTGGTATATAATACACGGGTAACGTAAAGGCCGCTGCCTTAAGCACTGCCTTTACTATAAGGATACTTTTTACTATAAGGAAAATAGTCTTGTTTCGTTAAGACATAAAACGTCCATGACAAACTGAAGTCGCATGGTATGTTTCATGCTTTAAGTTATGCCAAACTTATGTAAGGTTGTTCTTTCAATAGAACATGCAATTAGCTTTAATGTTTTGTGAAATGATACGGCAAAATACTTCATTACAATTTATCAAAATATCTTTTCTTTGAACTTTGAAATGTCAGGAATTTACTTCCACGAAAATTTTAATAGCTATAGCTATTTACACATCTTACAAAATGACAAAAAGCTATCTTTGAATATATCTAATTATTTTTCAGAAAAACAAATGACGAATGCCAGGAAATTATAAGATGGTTTTAAGATCTATTTTTTCTGCTTGTCTAATTTATAATTAATCACGATATTTAATTTCGCAATGTATAATGATAATGTACATACATATTTTAACGACCACTCTCTTACGGTGTAGGCAGAGAGTATCGAGGGCCAAACCTTACGATGGCAGACCTGCCTTGCTTCCTCCACATTCATTACCCTTTTCATACAAACATTGTGTGTTATTGACACCAACTTCTAATAACACCCGAATATTTTATCATATAATGTCAACCTAGGTCCCACCGAGTACCTACATCCATCCACATTTGCACATGATATACAATATAACACTGCCGCCGCACTCCGCTCCGATGTGTGGCGACGAGCATTGTTGTCACACAGAGATAAGTATTGTCCTATACAGTTTTGTACAAAAGTCGAGATTTTTCAGTACAAAGTTGATCTTCGCGTCACCGCAAACCATAGCGACGTACGGTACAGTGTGATATCCGCCTAACCATTTTAATATTATTAATGTGTGTATATTTTGTTTGTGTGTTACATTTTAAAGTCAAAGCAGGTGAATCAATTTAATTAATTTTAGCACAGATGAAGATTTTTATATAATTATTATAAGTATTTGAACAAAGGTATATAAATACTGCTTCTCATTAAATAATATCGTCATGAGCTCTTGCGGGAGACCGAAACAACTTTAATACGCAACTAAGGTCATGTACAACAAATAACAAATCGCACTGATGATTTGACCGCCTCGTTGGTCCAGTGGCTAGCGTACACGCCTAACTCCATCGACCAACCACGAGGCTCGGGTTCGATTCCCGACGGGGGCAGGCATTTGTGTGATGAAAATTTAGATGTCTGCATTTCCAGGTCTGGGTGTTTTTTAAATTTGTTTGTGGTATTTATTTAAGTATTACTATGTAATAGAATCGTTGTCTAAAACTCATAACACAAGCATATAACTTGCTTACTTTGGGGTTAGATTCAATTTGTGTGACTTGTCCAGGGACATTTATTTATATCAAATCTAATTATAGAAAAAATCATAGTACAAAATTCGGAGCATTAGGTTGTAATCAGCAGATATATATATATATTGAATACACGTCACCGGTGACGGGTTAATATGGACAGGTAATCTACGAGGTTAATAATACTAGCGGCCTGATATATGCTTAGCTACGTATATGACCATTGCATAATGGGCCTGGTTAACTAACATCCAGGTCACAGGACAGCGACGCACCTGTAAAATCTATGGTCTCTTTAGACCAAATTTATCTCTTTGTGACAGGAGAGCTGTATGTTTGTTCGCTGTTCTCTCGCATTAAAAGTAAAATAAATCTAATTATATACGTTGAGCCACAATCAAATAGGCGAAACTTTTTTATGTCACGTCAGGGTAGTAAGATAGATAGGGTTACATTTTAAAACTGTATATTGATTATTAATTAATCCTAAAATATTACAAAATTTTTGAAAGTTAAAACATAGTATCGTAATTATATTATTCTTCTAATATATAAAAGTGAATCCTATTTCCCTTAAATTGTTTTATTTTTTTCTCGTGTTTGTTATTATCTTGAAAATATTCTTTTAAAAAAATCAAATCTACATTCATAGCAAGGCAGGACAACGTCTATTATATGAGATCAAAGAAACTAAGAAATCATTATATTTTTTTCCTATACAAACGGGTGGAACGTAGTTCGCCGGAACAGCTAGTTTAAAAATATACATAAAATGTCAGTTCACTTGGTGCTGACGGAGAAAAGTAAAAGTTCTATTACAAAATCTTTTATTGAAATAATATACGAATAGCCTTAATTTATCAGCAAAATCGCAAGCATAGACTAGCATCAAATATTTTGATATCGCTTTTCTTCTATGTTCTTTTAAAAGCCAAAATATGTTTGAGGTTTGAGCTGTTTCTCAAAATATATTTATAAATTATATTTAATATTTAAGGGATCTAATTCAACTTTTTACACGAAAAACCTTTCAATCCGCTTATCAAATTACAAAAAAACTAAACAGAAGTTTCCCATTCCGTTGGAAATATCTCTGGACGTCCATATTTTAAGAGTTCTTTTAAATTTTAATTTCATAGAGATGCGAAAATAGCTGAAATGGAACGTTTAACTTTTCATACTGCTCGTTGTACTGTAGACTATTTTAACCCCTGACCGGTATGTACTCGTAGTTTGTCCCCTGACTAAAAATTATGGCTTTGTGTGTATGTATATGTCTGTTTGTGAAATCACATCTCCTAAATCATAGACTACAAACAGACCAATTTCGATAGGGGTTTTCTATTTGAAAGGTCGTGATCGAGATGTTCTCCATACGTTATAGGTAGATTTCAGGATTATTAGTTTTGTAAATAAAATAATAGCTGACATGTTTGTATTTAATTTATAACACATATGGAGGAAATTAGGTGGCTCTGTATTAATCGTGACAATCGGTACTCTATTCTATGCGAACTCTGCTAGGGACTATGCGTGAAGATTTTTTGTGTTTAATAATTTGTTTTTTAAAATAGAAACAAATTTTTGTAAGCATCTTCAATAGGTACTTCAAATCGCCTGTTCTAATAAAAAACGCCTTGTAAATACAAAAGATCCTATTCCTTTTGTGTTCGGGAGCAAACCTTTTTTTGCATAGGCAAACAAGCAGGCGGATTTCCTGATGGTAAGAAATTCACGCCACCTAGAGACACCAAAGGTGAAAAGGGTGCGTTAGCAACCTGAAGCCGGAATGTTAGGCCTCGAGCAAAAGTAAGTTTACCGGCTACCTTACCCCTAAATCGGAACATGTCAACATCAAACATTAAGGCGGTGGTATCCGGGTCTGTCGCTGCGAAACTCTACCGCCTAGTCAGATGTCACGGTGGCAAGGTAAGCCTATGCTTGCCTCTTACGAGCTGCCTAGTAGGAAGGCAGATGGTCTATTTTGCAAAGGAGCCCAGACCGATACGGGAAAAACTCTGTCACTCTCTTTTTACCTTTGAAATATCCAAAATACTTGTTTCCCGTGTTAGTTCGGATGCTCTGAATAGATTAGAACATTTGGCTGATAATGAACATCTGCCACCACTGCCATAATGTTAAAAAAGTAATAATGGTAATTACCAATACGAGATTATGTAATTATATACTAAATAAATAAATATTCATGGACAAGTTACACAAATTGAATTTAATCCCAAAGTAAGCATATTATATGCTTGTGTTATGAGTGTTAGTCAATTACTATACTATTACATAGAAATACTTTAATAGATACCAGAATAAATTTAATAAACACCCAGACCCGGAAATGCAGATATCTATAATATGTTCATCAAACAAATGCCTGCCCCCGTCGGGAATCGAACCCGAGCCTCGCGGTTGGTCGACGTAGTTAGGCGTGTACGCTAGCCACTCGACCAACGAGGCGGTCTTTAATAAGTTTAGTTTTATAGTATTTTATAAGATTAGTCCGGGTCCCCGTGATGGTCGGGACCTGTGTTTAGAAGAGACCATATGGTAGAGTGCTCTGCAGAAACTTGCACGGGTAGGGATCCACCAGCTAATCTATTCCTGGTATAACAACTCTGTCATATTCCGGTCCAGAGGGTAGGATAGCCGGTGGACTTGCACAATTGGCCCAGCACCCTGGCCAAAGGACAAATTAAAATAAATTTTAATATTCATTTTTTATCCAATCTATTGGCTCAAGTGACCCCATTGGATGGTTCAATAGACCCGTTATATGGGGTTAAATGACTAATACGAGTTGTGTCATTCTTAGGTAAATTTAGAATCGTTAAAAAAGATCTTTTAAGTTTTTTTGTCCTAATATGTGGCTGAATAAATAAACTACCGATTTGTGAATAACTCATTTCTTATTTTTACTTCGAATGGACCTCACGCTGATTTGTAAAAATTCCTGATCAAGTGACCCAGCTCTACCCTACTGTACGTTCTGTTTTACACAAAATGTACTATATTCGCCATGGCTGAGTTTAACTTGGACAAAGCATGACTTTTCCCCAAAATTCAATCTCCGTTTATGTTAAAATAAAACAGTCTTAATGAATGACATACTCATTTCCATTGATAATAACGAGCACATTTATCGAATAATAATTAAAATTCGGCACTTAACGACGCTTTTATTCTGTAAAATAAATTGTGTTAATTGTTTTAAAATTGCGAATTTCGACACAGAAATCTGTGACAACGTCGACGTAGGCTCATTATGTCGAATTACTGAAATTCAAATACATACTATATTTTGTTATGTTATTCCTACCTTAAAACGAAATTCACTTAATTTTAAATGGGCTTGTATAAAACGTTTATGATCAAAGCTGCCATTTCCTCCATAAACACAATGAACTTTACTTAATTGCAAAATACAAACGTGATAAAATGTTTTAGAAGCGAAACTACTTTATCGACGTATGAAAGAAATATGTCATAAAGAAGTTTAACTTCTTAAGTGAGTACAAAAATGCACATATACATTTTTTTTGTGAGAGGTAAGCAATCAGACATTATATGAAGATAAGTGACAACCGTGGCCTATAGGCACTACAGATGTTATAGGTGCATCGCTATCCTGTGGCCGGGATGTTACACCGATTGTGCAATTGTAATACTTTGGTATATCCAAAAGTTCGGGGCCTAACCTACATGGAGCTATGACATCTTTTTAAAATCTACCATCATTTGTTAGTATGTGTCATATTGATTTATTGGGCGCAGTTTCATTCCGATCCTGCACAATATAAATTTTCTGTGATTATTTGTTTGAAGCAATCTGACGCAATTTTCAATAATGGAGAAAATTGAACTCCGTGCAGTCATTAAGTACCTCAATAAAAAAGGCCTATCACCAAAAGACATCCATCAAGATATGAAGAGCACTTTGGGGGAGTCTGTTCCATCGTATTCTAGTGTCAAGAAGTGGGTAGCTGAGTTTAAGCGCGGTCGTGAGAGCATTAAAGATGATCCTAGGAGTGGAAGGCCTACATCTTTTACCACGAAAGAAAACATCGATAAAATTTGTGATCTCGTACTGGGTGACCGACGTTTGGCCGGGTGCAACACACAATAACGGAAGAGTTGGGGTTCCATAAGGTTTCTACTCGCTGGGTCCCGAGGTTGCTTTCAGCTGAACAAAAACGAGATAGATACACAATTTCGCGAGACTGTTTGGAACTTTTTGAGACTGATCCCGAGGACTTTTTGTCTAGATTTGTTACCATAGATGAAAACTAGGTTCACCACTATACCCCTGAATGAAAGCAACAATCCAAACAGTGGAAAAGATCAGACTCTCCTACACCGAAAAAGGCTAAGGTCGTGTTGTCGACTAACAAAGTCATGGCTTCTGTTTTTTGGGATGCGAAGGGCATTATTTTTGTAGATTATTTACCGAAAGGTCAAACTATAAATTTGAGTTATTATTGTAACCTTTTACGAAGACTCCGGGAAGAAATAAAAGGAAAAAAGGCGGGGAATGTTGCGTAAGAAAGTTTTGTTTCATCAAGACAATGCACGTGGTGACACTTCGGTTGAAGCAATAACTGTAGCTACGAATTGCTGCCCCACCCACCTTATTCGCCGGATTTAGCCCCCTCGGATTATCATTTATTTCCAAATTTAAAAAAATACTTGGGTGGCTCGAAATTTTCGACCAAAGATGAGGTGATAGTCGCAGTAAACGACTATTTCGCCGACCTTCCGGAATCTTTTTTTTCAAGGGGATAAACAAGTTGCAGGTCAGGTGGAAGAAGTGTGTTTAACTAGATGGAGAATATTTCGAAAAATAAAAATAAATTTAGACCCACTTTTTTTTCATTTTCTTGGTCGGACTTAGAACTTTTGGATCCACCCTCGAATATTAACTGCTTCGATGAACTTCGTTCCAATTGTTCAGTGTGTATGGAAAATATTGAAGTATTGTTTTCCTAGTTTCTTCAGAGTCCAAAAAGCCGTCCCCTGGTTTAAAGCTACCTCTCTTTATCAATTTTCAGCTAAATCGGTTTAGCCGTTTTTAAATTATAAATAGTGTAATTAAAAAGACTTTCTTTTATATACGAGTATAAAGATTTAGACTATTTTATTGAAAGCTGATAAGTATCGGGTCGATTTGATTGAGTTTTAATAATTAGCAGAATTGGTACCATCGTCTTACTTATTTCTGCCCACAAAGCGTAGTATCTGTCGTGTTCCTTTGTAGAATAGATCATCTGCCTTCCTTGCCAGGCAGCTCGTAAAAGGCAAGCATGGGCTCACCGTCACTAACGCCGTGACATCTGACTAGGTGGTAGAGTTTAGCAGCGACTCGCCCGGATTGGTACCACCGCTTTACCTATTCTGCCGCCATAACGTCATGACGTGTTCCGGTTCGGAGGGTAAGGTAGCCTTGCTTTTGCTCGAGGCCTAACATCCCTGCCTCAGGTTGGCAACGCACCATTACCACCTTTGGTGTCTCTAGGTGGCGTGAATTTCGTAACATCAGGAAATCCGTCTGCTTGTTTGCCTTCCAATATAATAAAAAAAAGAAAAAAAGTAAGGTAGCTTGCAATACTTATAACCTGAGGACTTGTACTAGGTCTTCCATTCCCTTTTCTGGACACCGATTTGTAGCATCTTTGGATCTATAGGTAAGTATATATCTAATGTCTACTCAAAGACTACTATCAGGAGACCCATGTGCTTATTTGCTGAACTCTGATATAAAAAAAACATAGTAACAACCTATAAAGTTTAATGTAAAAGCATTAAAATTAAAGATAAACTTTTCTGTAAACCCTTTTTTTCTCTTTTATAGTTTGGTTTTTGTTAATTATTTTCATAAGATGAAAACATCTTGTTAGCGAAGTCAAATAAATATCCATCATCAAATATAACTCGAAAACTACTCATCAGATCTTGTTTAAATTTAAATAGCAACACTGGCGAAGCAACAGTCTTAAAACGAAACCAACCTATTAAATGCGGTTTATATGGTAAACATTTCCTAAGCGACACATAAGGTAAAAACATTCTAATTTAGAATTTTCTTCTTTTTTAAACCCTCAACATTATTGGAAATTATTACAATTATACGTATTATTTATTTATTTAAAATTCATGCACTACAGTTTACAAAGGTGGACTTAATGCTACATGACATTCTCTACCAGTCAACCTTACTTTATTAGAAATAATAGTTAAATGGGGTGCAAAAAAAAAACAATAACTAAACATTTGCAAACACATTTAAACCTAATTTTAGGTAGCATAATCAAATACATAAACAATACATATATACCAAGAAAAAAACTTAGCATAATATATGAAAATATTACACGAAAAATACGTATTCTATAAATATAGTCATCCTACACACATAAATACAAATGTTACAGTATTTTCTTACACATAAATATATACAAATACACATACATACAACACAAATATACATCTATATAAATACGTACAAAAATCAAACAATAAATAATATCTCACGACACTACTGTGATAAAGAATTGAAAAGGGAACGTTTGAGGGAAAACTTAAGCTATTTCTGATATCAACAGGAAGAATATTCCAAAAGCGAACAGCTAGGAAAGGGAAAGACTTAGATACAAAATCAGTACGACAGAGTGGAACTTGAAGGATAGGATTATTTTTGGAAGGCAAGTTGCCGACAATGGGTTAAGTGTTGGAATTGAAATTTAGATTTGAGATACTGCGGGGTATGAGGGTTGTAAAGTATATTAAATAAGGTACAAATGTTTTATCGTATAAGAAGACCAAGATCTTTTATATGAGTATGAAATGGGATATCTACGTTGTTGTAGGCTATACGGTTAATAGAACTCCAATCCAAGTTGACAATTTGCGAAACCTACCAATAATAATTGCTTTTCATTTATTAGGGTTAACTGATATACCAAATCTGTTTGACCATTCAAATACATTATCAAGATCTTTATTGATGCGCCGTATATTATTATTGATTCCGGCAACATCAGAATGAGCATATATTTGCAGGTCATCAGCATTCAGATGGTTAGAGCAACTCAAGCAGTCAGTAATGAAATTAATGACTAAAGAAAATAGAAGGGGTGAAAGTATACCACCTTGTGGTATACCTGCCAATAAATTACACCAATCAGACAATGTGTCATTAATTCGAACAGATTGCTGTCGACCTGTTACATATGAATAAAACCATTCCTGAACAGTTGAAGAGAGGCCAATATATGCAATAATCGCCATTGAGATGTCATGGTTAACGGTATTAAACGCATTTGAAAAGTCAATTTAGGCTAAAACCGTTAACTTGGACTTCTTCATGGCAAGTTTTATATCCTCTGTAACTTTTAAAAGGGCAGTAGTGGTACTGAGCCCTGTACGAAAACCAGACTGATATAGACTTAAAAAATGTACCTCATTTAAAAGCTTAGTAAATTGACGGTGAACAACAGCTTCGAGAATCTTAGAAAGGAGAGGAAGAATTGATATAGGTCTGAAATGAATAGGTGCACTGGGATTAGAAATTTTGGGAAGTGGGAGGACAATTGCTTTGCGCCAAATATCTGGGAACTGACCAGAAGATAAGGAAAAATTAATTATATGAGTAATAGCCGGAACAACAGAATCTTTAATACGAAGAATCATGTCTCTACTTACCTGATCATAGCCTACTGCTTTTGATTTTATGGAATGGATAATCTTCAACACTTCTTCGTCCGTGACAGGTGAAAAATTGAATGAATCAAAAAGTGAATTGCCTTTGCCACGTACCTATGAACGATATGGTACGAGATTTAACAGATAATTGGTGCATACGAAAAATGAAGATAGAGGTCATTAGTAGAGACACTTTGCTGATAATTATTTGCAGGAGGAGTAAGGCAAAGAGTATTTAAAAATTTCCTAACATTTTTTTGATAAGTGTTTAAAAATTATTATGTATATACCAACGTTTAGCCGCTCTCACCAGTTGATTGCAACGATTCCTGAGTTTTCTTCAAAACACACGAGTTCTCGTCGCACCTATTCCTTCTAAAGCGATTAAAAGCACAGTCGCGCTTTTTCACAGCTTGACGTAATTTGGGAGAAATACAAGGAGCTGGTGATCTTTTTAGTTTTATGGTGTGTAAAGAAGCATGCTGATCGTCAAGAGAAATAATAGTTTCGTTTAATTTATCCACCTTAAAATCAATATCCGTACTGTCAAACACGGAAAAATCATCACCTTCTAAATCATCCTATTTAATATTTTCAAAATTGCGTAATTTTAAAAAAGAGGGTATTGGTTTTGGAGGTTTTAATTTATAAGTTAGAAATATTAAATCATAACGCGAGAAACCAGGTGTAGGAAATTGACCATATTCAACAACGTGGTCTAAAGATAAAACAAACATCAAATCAATAAATGAGAGAGTACATGGTGTGTGGAATTAAGAGGTAATAGATAAAGACAGTAAGATGTTAAAATTGATGGAAGATCACGTTTTCTATTAGTATCCTTTAACATGTCAGTATTGAAATCCCCCATTATTATATGATGAGAGTACTCAGCACAGTACAAAGAAATGAGAGATTCAAATTCCGAAAAGTAGTTGATGTTAGGTGGGCAATATACAACACCGAGGAATATTTTTACCCCAAATAAATTTACTTCCAGCGCAATATATTCCATAGCATCTGAATACTGAGGTGAAGAGGTAGCCAATATTTTATACGGAATATTACTTCGGAGATGTAAAGCAACCCCAACCCCACGCTTATCTAAACGATCATTACGAAGAAGGATATACCCTGGTAAACTACAGACTGCAGAGTTGACGCACGGTTTGAGCCAGGTTTCAGAAACAAAAATAGCATTAACATTAGAATTTGAATAAAAAGTGTTAAATTTATTGTAGTGTTAAATAATACTTTGAGCATTAATATGACAAACGTTAAAGTGTTTGCCAGAATGAGAAAATTGTTGTGAAAGTTGCATATACAAACTCATAGTGCCGGGAGTGGAATCAGAAGATATATCTAAATCACAAGCAGAGAAAAACGAGTCATTATCAGAGTTGGACGTAATTGTAATACATAATATACAAAATAATAGCTAATAAATAAATGATAATACACTCTATAATAATATTATTTTAAAATGAATGAATTTTTTTATTATATGTTTGACGTGTCTTTCTGTGCGTGTATGCCTATTTGTCGCATCATAACTTTTGAACGGATGGACCGATATGGATGCGGATTTTTCGTTTAAAAGCTCACAAAATCGACATTGTTCATAGCTACATTATAAGTCAGTTTTGATGAGATTTATTGACCTTTTTTTATTTGAAATCTGTCCATTCGTTGAACAGATAGGATGCCACAGACAAACACACACAAAAACACGTCAAATTTATAGCACCCCTCTTATTGTCGAGGTTTAAAAATTAAACCAACAGCTAACAGTTAATTAAAAAACGAATAAAACACGGAGCTAAATAAACCTTCTTTAAAAATTGAACAAAATAACAATGTATTGCCTAATTGAATGGAATGATTCCATTCATAACTTCACTGAAACATGAAAAGTTCTGACATGCTTTTTTTTAAAATAAAAATAGCTTTAGATCATTTTATACAAAATTCAAAACTTTCATTTGCTATTGTGAAATCTCCTAATAAAATTGTTTGCAAATTTATTTGTACTAATGGTCGCCCGTTGGTCGAAAGTCGACCATAATAAATTTTGATATCTTGTTGATAAAAACGCCGTTTACATTTATCAAGACCAACTACTTTGTTTCTAAACTTTTGCGCCATCTGTGATCTTTTATCGTTACCATCAATATATTTGTTTGTGTGTGTCAAATGAATGGTAGTATGGGTAATGTTTTATTTATTGATTTAATGTACTTTATAAGCATTATTATTGAAAAATGTTAGCGTTCTGCACTTCTCCTACACAAAAAATTATAAGTGTGCCAAATTTTATGGTCCTTTGTCCTCGCAATTTTCGTAAAATTGGTTCCAAAGTTTTTGCATCACGTATTAATATATAGATTTCTACTGATTATTTGCAACTTCATCGTGTCTAATCTACACGTAGATATTGGTGAAATCTCGTTGTCTAGCGATCAACAAAAGTCATTGAAATGGCCACTAAGGCGAACAGGTTACGGAGGATCGACGGAAATATACCGTGCCGAGAGATTTCTCGAATAAAAAACTCTGTCATACGCAAGAGTGAGGCTGAGGACGTTCTCCCGGGAGTTTTTCCTCTTACTTTTCTACCTTCCTATTATTCTGGAGGTCCGAACGCGAGTGCTAGCCTGGATTTTGAACGCCGTATTTATACGGCGAGCTAAATTTCAGAAGTTTCCTTGCCTTCCCCGGAATCATACTTAATTCAATACCTATTTTACATAAAACAAACAGATTTACAAGTATTACAAGTATTTATTTATTAATTATTATTAAAAGTGTGACCCTAGACCTAGGCTATAAATTAGAATATCTACGTCTAGGGTTATACTTTTACACTAGTATATGCATCTGATCTCACTCCATTTCTTAATGGCAGCATATTTTCGCGGCGCCTTAATTTGTAATACCTCGTCCCCCGCTTCACCAGTATAAAATAAACTCGCGCGGCTGCCATGCAATCAGACACGCTAGGAGCGCGGTCGCATGCACATTACATCAAGAATCTAGGCCTTGACATAATTTCTAAATTTCATTACTCTAGGATAAATCAAACATACCAAAATCAACATTTTAATCCAACTCAAAACTAAATCTATTTCTTGGTCATACGGCCTACTTATGCCCTTAGCCTTCCCTTAAAATGTCGCCTATTTACTAATTTTCCACATCATGTATTTAATACAAATCTTTGAAACCTTCAAAAAAATATAAAAAAACAAGAAATGTAAACTATAAAACATAAAAATTAAAACCATAAAAAAACGCGCACAACCAGTAAGTAGAATACGTTATATACTGCATATAAACTGCTAAACAACATTAAACTTTATATAGTTAAAATCTATTTATTTGGGGACTTTAAGTGTATATCATACATATATAGCTGTGTATAATCTGGACGTAGTCGTCGTCCACAGCCATCTTGCTATTTATTTAAACAAAATTTATTTTTATAGATACAAATGCATCTATATGATTCGAACAACCTGGAATATAAAAGTATTTTCCCCGTGTTGGTCCGGGCTCTTTTGCAGAATATACCGTCTGCCTTCCTGCCAGGCAGCTCATAAAAGGCGAGCATAAACTTACCGTCACTAACACCTTGACATCCTACTAGGTGGTAGAGTTTCCCAGTGACTCGCCCGGATTGGTACCACCGCCTTACCTATTCCTGTTGCCATAACGTCCAATGCTTGCCGTTAACGTGTTCCGGTTCGGAAGTAAGGAAACCGTTAAACTTACTTTTGCTCGAGGCCTAACATGTGGACTTCAGGTTGACAATGCATCATTTGGTGTCTCTAGGCGGCGTGAATTTCTTACCATCAGGAAATCCATCTGCTTGTTTGCCTATCATTAATATTATAAAAATGAATAAATGAATGTATGAAAATGAAACGTGTCTATGCATTATCTCATTGTTGTTGGTTGAAAATTAGAAATTATTATAATGCTCAAGAGGTACTAAAATCATCTCAAATTTCGTCAAAAACTCAGCCATTATAAGTTGCATCATTCAATGAAACAACCAAATGGACAGACACACAAAAAATATTCTAAAGATACTTGCACAATGTTTCTGCCTCTTGGAATGAACCTGCTTTCAAACAAATAAAAGGATTATCAAAATAATTGTCGTCCATTAAGGTGCCATACATGCAAAAAAGGTATAGTCTAATATTTATATTATATACTAGCTGTCTCGGCGAAATCTAAATCTCGACGAAAAATCTTTTCCTGGCAATAACTTACACAATAAACAATATTTAGCCAAGTCAGTCCAGTCGTTCGGAAGTTATGCGCTTAGCAACAAATTAAGCGAATCATTATTATATTACAGATGATATATTAAAAGAATTGATAGTCAATAGCAGGGGAGGCTGGGATGCTAAATATTATGTAGTCATCTCAGCGTTATGGGGACCTATTGTCTTTTACTACGATAAAATTAACACATTATATATTATTATGATAGCGACGCACCAGTAACGTTTGCGCTGTCTATAGGCGACGACTATCCTTACCATCATAAGAGTCTCCCGGTCGTAAACTATTCTGCCTAATACCTTAATGCCCAGCCGCCATTTTGTTTTTTTTTCAAAATGGCGGCGCACGATAATTCTTACAAATATAGATAGCGGATACTTGGACAAACAAAAAAGTATTAAATTAACATATCCTAAAGCGTCACGTTACAGAGTTATTTCCAAAACAAAACGATGATGAGAATTTGGCCCAAATGAACAAAATTATATTCAAAGTTATAATTTTGTAATCATGATAGTCTAAGTTAATTATATTTTTGCCATTTTAGAGAAATATTCGGTGAAAAAAGTTGATTAACGTTTTTGAATTACGAGATTGCTACGATAGCGATGTTGTGAACATTAATTGTATATATTTATTTTCCATTTATATAATAAAAATACGTAAATAATAAATATATTTTAATCGATAACAAGTTTATCTTTGACCATTACCTCACCTGTGTGCCTAGTGTGAGTTTTTGAAATGATTTACTTTACTATCGCGTTTACCTTTAACGACCTTGATGTATGGAGTTATTATCAGCGCCTCTAGCGGATAGTCGAAGCAACAAAATTATTTCGTCTATACGCAAACGCGGTAGTAAAGTAAATTCGTGCGAAACTCACACACAGCACACTGATGGTTAGTGATGATGTAGTATAATATATAGACGGGCAAACTTGGAAGGGGATAGTGATTAGAGTCAGGGCTCTTTTTAAATGACCTCGTAACGAAGCACTAAATCGCTTGGCGGTAGTTCTATGTCGTTAGAGTAGTAACGCTCAATTCAATACACTGTTTCTACAAGGTAATTGAAGTACTTACCATCGATTTTTAATTGTAAATAACTCTGTAACGTGACACGTAAGGATATGTTGACCCTAATACTTTTTTGTTTGTACAAGTATCCATATTTGTAGGAATTATCGTTCGCTACAATTTCGAAAAAAACACAAAACTCGTTCAACTAAGCCACAAAGGTTCAAAACCCTCGAGTGAAGGTCGAGGTGGAAGGTGAATTTTTCTCGATAGTGGAGTATGAAAAAGTTATATTACGTTTATAATTTTAGCAGTGGTTTATCCATTTAAAAGCTAAAAGAATAATTATTTCAGTCACTTTATCACACGTGTGCATATTATGTGTATAATGTGTGTCCGATGATGGAAATATTTCAATATCAGATACTATAATAGACATAGATGACTTGTCTTTTTAAAATCATGTTCTAATCGTTTGAAGAGCTGGGTCATGTTTCACGATAAAAAAATGAATATACTACCCTACAGGCGCGTCTTTAAACTAAGAACCCACGGCGCGGCTTTTACCCGCGCCCACAGGTACCGTAGAATGTAGATTTATATGCAAAAAGATCACGTAAGATCACGTTTCACGGGGCGTTTCACCCGCAGCGTTTGCAGTTGTTGGCGGTTGCGGCGGCAGCGGTCGTCTGCCCGTTAACCGTGCGGGCGGCAATCTCCCGCCGTCTCGGCGGTTTGCGACCGCGTACTCTGCGATCGCTTGGCAGCCGACCATTTTGTACTATTTGTACCGATTATTTAACCGCAACCGCCAAGTTTGCGGGCGATAATTTCAACCGTGACGGCTGTGGAACCGTAAAAATTACCGATCTTGTGAGTTTTGAAATAAATTTGCAAAACCGTGACCACCGCGGGCGCGGGTAAAAATATCTCCGTGAGTTCTGTATCTTATATAGATGTTTCATAAAGTACTAGGCCATGGTACAAGATATTATCTCTTATACCATACTTGTACGCGCCGGAGTAGCTACAAAAATTCTATCTTTGTCGCCCCAAAATAGTTATAATTGTTTAAATTCTGAAATAGAGACAGTGAAATACGATTTGTCTGTAGTAAAAGCACTAGCATAAATGCTTAGTATTTAAATATATAACGTCTAGAAACACAATAGAAATACAAATAACCGAAGACACTAAGTCCCACAATGTGATAGGTGGCAAGCCTATCGCCAACCGGGCA
>NJDC01008326.1:23957-44654 GCA_002245475.1 Calephelis virginiensis | reverse complement strand
AGACCAAGGCTGACATTTCACGATCAGATCAATCGGATATTATCCGAAGGTGGTGTGAAGAGTCTCCGAAACCGGCTTCTTTGTATGAAAAGGGTTATGAATGTGAAGGAAGCAAGACAGGTTTGTCAGGATAGTGAGGTCTGGCACTCGATACTCTCTGCCTATCCCGTAAGGGACTTGGCGTGAAGATATGTATGTGTATGTATGTATCTTATTAAAACGTTAATACATACAAAGTTTTGTACAAAACCATAACCCTTGCTTCGGGTAAGAATGAAAGAATGTTGGGTTAAAATGGCAAACGTTGTCCCTTTGTGCAATCAGTGCCACTTGCATCTGACAATAAAGATGATCATGGGAATCATTAACTGATCATTACGATAACTCGAAGAAAGGCCATATGGAAATTCCATGAAACGTAACAATTGAAACTAAACCTTATATCAAGCGATTAAAATTTAATTTCGTTTATTGATAGTTTGCAGGCTTCAATCCTATGTGCTGTTTATGGAAAGCAACCTTAAGCAGAAGATATTAGTGTTTGTTATTAATTAAAGTATAAAATTTGCTGACTTATGGTTTACAAACGGTATTCACAAACTTTCGAACACGACAACTGACAAGCCATCATTAGTGACATCCAGCAGGTGCCCGAGTCGGAACGTGTACGTGATTTTCAAGGAATATCTACATTGTTTGAGGTCAGTGACATTAATAACAATAATATGGCGTCCTTGTTTTTGTAGGTATTTTTCGCAAATGCTACATTAAAATATTTTATTGTTATTTTAGGAAATTTGCGTTTGTGTTGACTAATTTTAATAAAAGGATTTTTATGTAGGTATTCTCGTAACACTTGAAATAACAAATTTACAAATTGGTAGATAGGTACCTAAACAAATTTTTTTTTTACTCTACCTAGGTAGGTATTTATTTTTACTGGCTAGCGCTTTTTTAAACTTAAAGTTTTCCTCAATATTTTAATATAGGTAGGAAGATAACATTCAAATGTTCTTCCTCAATATCTACTTACCTTGAATGTACACCCACAACTTCTGACGATTTATAGTAAGTTATGTCATAATTCGTAACATTTTTGGGTATGTAGGTATATTAAAATTGCGAGCACTGCAATGTTATTGCGTTAGGAATAAGTTGAGCTGCTGCACAAGGCTCTATCACATTTATTTTAATATCATAATTATTATTATTATCACTAGCTAAGCCTTCCACGAGTTAATAAGTTACTCCTTAATATATCGCTACATGCCAGTAAATGTCTCGTTAACATCGATACAGCCGTTTCAGAAAAATAAAAATTATTATTTGCGGAAAATGCGTGTCACAAAAGTTGTTACAAAAGTATTTTAAGGCTTAAAATACTTAAAATTTAAGCATTCCGACATATTCTACCGTATTGTGGAGTGCAAATATTTTAATAGATATTTATAAAAATATGTATTTTTATATGATATTGGAAGGCAAACAAGCAGATGGATTTCCTGACGTTAAGAAATTCACGCCGCCTAGAGACACAAAAGGTGGTAATGGTGCGTTACCAACCTGAGGCCGGGATGTTAGGTCACGAGCAAAAGTAAGTTTACCGGCTACCTTACCCTACAAACCGGAACATGTTCAATATTTTTCCTTAAATTGTTAATAATAAACAATTTTAAAATGTAAACAAATTTAACCCTATCTACCATAGACAACCACTATTTTAAATCCTAGTCAGTCGGGAATAAAACGGCAAAACAACCTACCCGGCATCCAGGACTATAACCTATCTGCTATGTACTCCTACCGTTTCTAAACCTAGCCAGGATTACAGGATAAAGTATGGCCTAATTTTACTTTACTTTAGTTTATAAATATTTTAGCTAAT
Organism: Calephelis virginiensis; assembly: GCA_002245475.1. Classification (NCBI taxonomy): domain Eukaryota; kingdom Metazoa; phylum Arthropoda; class Insecta; order Lepidoptera; family Riodinidae; genus Calephelis; species Calephelis virginiensis. The sequence continues at coordinate 42,769 of NJDC01008326.1, read as the reverse complement.
ATGTTATCTACCTAATACAATATTACTAACGTCATAAAATTATTACTTGTTATGCTTTCTTTATGAACTCAAACTCACTTTAGTGAATTATTAGGTAGGTACCTAATATTATACTTACGTATTACTAACGTCGCATTATTATTATTAGATACTTATTACGCTTGATTTATGAACTTTAAATAGTGGTCACTTTAGTGAATTAAGTATTATCTACCTATCATGTCACTATCGTCGCATTATTATTATAATGCAGAATTACCACGAATGTAACTCATAGGCTCGGTGGACTCTATATAGCTCTTCTGCTATCTAAGGAAGAGACGAATCCAAAAGAGTATTGTTAAAATTGGTGCAGCAGTTCTTGAGTTACAAATTAAGAAATTAACAATATCTACAATTGTATCCCCCATATAATTCCGTGTTGGTCTAGGACCGCTGAGTAGAATAGACCATCTGGCTTTCTGCCAAGCAGTAGTAAGAGACGATCACTGGTTAAATAGGTCATTACAAACACCACTGGCGCTAGAGTTCTGTGTAACAATTTGTCCGGTTAGGTACCTTACGTCTTAATTATTCCTGCCGCCATGATGACTCTGTCGTATTCTCGTCTAAAGGGTAGCTGATAAACTTGCACAATAGGTCTAGAGGCGTAGCAACTCGGCCATAGGCTAGGGAAGCACCCATAACATCTATGGTGTTTATAGGCCAAGGTTGCCTCTTACGATCAGGTGAACCATGTGCTTGTTCACTGACCAATCAGTTATTAATATAATATGTATTATATTAACAAAAAACAGGGTAAATGGGAAAAAATGCTATAATCCATGTAATTTGTTAGTAGCTTTCAATGTTAAGCCATACGAAGTTCACCGTCTCTTACGAGTATATTATGCATTTTGCTTCGCTGTCCCATGGCCGGGATGTCAGACCAATCGGAACATAGCACTGTCACTATGGCGCCAGGAACAGGCGAGGCGGTAGATTCCCGGACGAGTTACAGTTATACTCATATTTAAATTATTTAACTTTTTCTTGTAAGAATAACATTTGGCTGAAGGCTTGAGACAATAGTACCTACCTACAAATGGTTAACAAATATTTTTTATATTCTTTCCAATCTTAATGAATGGTTAGAAAAACGTGGGCGCCATACTACGCTACAGTACTCTAATTTACTTTTAACAAAACTGTAATAAAGAAGTTTCTTAGTGCGAATATTACGAAATTCCTTAAGTACTATTACGTATATTCAATCCCAAATGTTTGAGCACCTTTCGGTTACATTTTGTTTGAGTGGAATAAAAGTCAATTTACTATCTAAAGCTATACCCAAATCCTTGATAGAATCCACCTCAGATGAGGTAATCCACTTTGAGCGCCAATTGGTATTTTTGGCAGATACGTAAAGTGGACACAATTTTATTTTTCTATTTGTGTCCACTTTCAGCACCTACAATACAGGAGGCTATTGCTGGCCGCTAATGCTTGTTCGACAAGATTTTTTTCTTAAGCTTTTTTTTCTTATGCTTTCTTTCTTAAGTATAAAGTATTATGTTATGAGCAAGGAATAAAGCTTAGTTATTAAAATTGAAAGCAGACTGATTTTGCAAGAAATGTGATATGTGAAAAAAAGGCTATAATGTATAATATTATTTAAGATTTAAATAAGGCTGATTGTACAATAAATGTGATGTTTCTATGTTTAATAGTTCTATATTTAATTAATATTTCACCAAAACCGATAACACAACAAAGTAGGTTAATAAAAAGTAAAAAAAAATTACAAACTTAGGTTAACAGTTTTTACAGAGACGTTTATTGTTTTTTTCAACTTCATGTATATCACATTGATATACGATTATTTTGTGTTTACAAAAGTATATTTTTAAATTAATATACATTCAAGTGACTTTTATCGATATGTTTTATTTAATATCATCTTGTCGAACAAACATTAGCGGCCAGCAATAACCTCATGTATTGTAGACCGTGCTGAAAGTGGACACAAATGGAAAAATAAACTTTGCGCGCCTGTCAAAAATACCAATTGGTGCTCAAAGTGGACTAGGCTAGGTGCCGAATGTGCAGGTGCCGTAAAACTGGGTGCTCAAAGTGGATTACCTCCTTCAGATAGGACAATACCATTAATAGTGTAACAGGGAAAAATGGTGCTAGTTTTGCGAGTAAATTTTATGTATTTGCATTTTTCTTAATTAATTAAAACAATATTACACATATTGTTATTGCTACATTTAAAAAAATAATGTCACATAAAATAGTTACTACGATAATAAATGGAGATTTCTTTAAAGGAAAATGGTGTGACGTCTACAGCGTAATCCTGTAATCTGTGACGTTACACACTAACAGTAAAATATATAATAGCTTACCGCTAATCATCAATTAACAACATCTAAATATTCTGTACACATAACACCTTACCGTCTAGCCCAGTGGTTCCCAAATAGTGATACGCGTATCCCCGAAGGAACGATATGCTGGGTAGATACGCAGATATATTATGACAGCATCACAATATTGTTCATTAATATTTAAATAAAATATTTTTTTAATGAATTAATAAGGATCATAAAAATAAAAGTTTTTAAAAATAAAAAAGAAAATAGTATGTGTGTGTGCGTGTGTGTCTGAGTGTTGACATGATCCCTTGAGTAGCTCTGATGGATTTATAGATAGATACCAATTTTAAAATTATTTCTTAAATTGCTTCGCATGTCCTTTAAATAGCATTTTGTTCTAGAACACCAGACCAAGCAAGTGTGGGCCCCTAGTTAAGTACAAAGTTAATTTAAGTACAAAGTAATGTAAGTACAGAAGAAAATTACTTTTAATGCGAATTAGTTTGAGGATGGCAAAAGAGGGCAACCTTTATGTGTGGGGCCTAAACAAATGTCAATCATAAAACACATAGCACATTTTAATTTAGGATATTTACGTATAACCAGTTGTACAAGAACCACAGATTGAGAAACTCTGAAGTATGAGTGGTAAATCAACCGTGAAATTTGTATGAACACTGTATTAACTTCCGGTATTTTTTGGACACAACCAATTTGATATTTGTGTGATAATTAAGTTTCTTTCTATTTTTTTATCTACGTACTTGTAGGTGAATAAATAAATAGCTAACGGACTAACCGTTGCGGGAACGATGGACATGCCTACAACCTTAATCGGCCTGTGACGTCATACTTTCACGGTCTATTGAGGGGGGAACGATGATGTGCAGGCTATGGACCTATCCTACACAATACAAAAACTTGGTAGTGGCGACTTACGGCCAATATTAATAATCAATCCTAATCGAAAACTTGCTCCGAGATTCATATTTTGATCCATTTTTATGTTAACTTTTGCCAATAACATATCTGTGGATAGGATAAATATGGCAATTAGGTATAAGATAGGCCGGCGGATATGCATCTATCTAGATTGCTTGAAATCGATCTTTAGATATACATTAATAACATCGGCTGTTAAACTATATTGTAAAATTGATTTTAATAGTTAAGGTGTCGCTAATCTCATTGTTTATACTATTTTACCGGACTTTACATAAAATTGTAACCACCTCCTTCGTATGAATACACTGTATCAAACATAATCTCGATTTTCGCCGATTTTCGGGAGAATATGACCACACTTTTTTTGAGGGCCAGACGCGCACCTAATGGATGTTACCTACAAAAGGTGAAACTATATCCCTGTTTGGATTGAATAATAATTGTGTTAAGGAGAGCATAACCTTGATCTATTGTAATTTGTATGAGAACGCGGAAAGAATTATTAGTAATGCGTACGGTTATGGTGAAAATTATTTAATTACCTACCTACCTATGAATAAAAAATCTCCATTTTACGTTATCATCGAATCACGCCTGAACGGATTGTCGAATTTGACCAATTCTTTTTTTTTTGTTGTGTTTTTATGACGAGAAATAGCGGAAATATTGCAAGGCAACGGGCATAAACAGTACCCACTTTATTTTGTTTCCACTAGGAAGTATTTCGTACTAGGAGTCGAAATTTCAATTAATACGTTTAATTCTCACATTCGAATTAATTTAAAGAAGGTGTATATGTCTTCGAAATTAATTAACAAGTATTGAACTTGAATTTTAGCAAAATATAAATTTCGGAGCGTATTTTTTTCTACCGAGTAAAATAACTATAATTGTGTTATGGAAAGCATATTATGAAAAAATATGATCAAGATTCACTCATATTTTTAACTGCCTTATCTCGTACATAAACTTTAGGTTCAAATTTGTTTGAAGAGCCAGTTCTTAAGAATCAGACCGCGCGCTTTTATCTTTACTCTATAGGTAACTCCGTACTTCTGCTACAATTATTTTTAAAAAAACTTTAATTTGGGACCTCATTTTTTTGATATTGATAATTCTTAAGGCTCTTTTTCTGAATCAAATTATTTCGTTTGATGATAAACGTTCCTCATGTTTTTCATAAGTTTTCATTCGCGTATGCTCTATTGTGTAATTTCACGCGGGCGAAGCCTCGGATGACCGCTAGAAATTAAAAAAAATTAAAAACGCAAGCTATTCCCTCCTGTGGTTTAATGGTTCGGTATTGAGGTTGATTACATTAGGTATCCGGTTCGATTTCTAAGTACAGCAACAACAAAACAACATTGCCTGGAGTTAGTTACGTCCCCGGTTGGCAATAGCATTGTCAAATATCTCATCACATTATTGGGACTAACAAGTACTTTCAGCTAATCATAAGTTTCCTGGTTGTACTTACGTCTACCTCTTTAGGGATATGGGTTTGAAGATATTTTTTATTTCTTTTCCTCTTTTAAATTTTCACGCTGCCTATAGACAAAACACTAATGACGATGCAAATTTTAATTTGTGATTTAAAAGATAACCTTTGTTACACGTAGTTTTTAGTTACCTTAACCTTTAACGCGAAAAAAATAAAATTCAAGGCCGGTCAAAGTTAGGTAGGTTACGCACCAAATTAAAGTACACTACTAATATTAATAACCTATCCAAGATGATCGTGCTATTTTTGATCAGTTGCCAGGTAACCGCTGTTATTTTTCAATGACTACCTAACACAAATGTTTTAGCAACAAAACTCTTAGAAGGCCTGTCATTATCTGTAGATACCTAGCTCTCTGTACCTGTAGATAAAATCTGCATGAGCAAAACCGCATTTATTACCTAGTACTGTCAGTGCTATTCAAAAACTATTGTTTGCATTACGTTGATCGTTTCGTAATAAGTTAACGATGATGGCCGATGAATCTATTAACTTTGACACCAATAACCAGTTTATTTTAGACCGTAATTTGAGCACATAATTTAAGAGAAACTCAATTCGTAGTAGTATTTAAAACGTTGGGGTGTGTAGTGTTTGTTACGTTAATATATTTATTGTAAGTTTAGTTTTTCCCATTATATTACAAGATGTAGCCTTAGTAGATATGTTATTAAGTGTGGTCTAGCGGTCCGTCATCGCAATTGACTTCTTGATGTCCCGGGTTCGATCCCCGGGTCGGGTAGCAAAAAAAATTAGAAAATGCACATGTTCAATTTTTTAATAACAAATAACGTTGCCCGGGATTGGACATGTGCCCGGTTGGCGATAGGATTGCCACCTATCACATTGTGGAACTTTGTGTCTTCGGCTAGTCGTGGATGCCTGTGGTGCCTCTGCCTAACCCTTTGCGGATATAGGCGTATTAAATGTAAAAAATAAGGCGTATTTAAAAAGGCAAAAAAAGCACAAGTGTTAAAAAGATTTATTTTAACAAGTAGGTTCTGTTAAGACAGTCTATATTTTTTTATTTTAAAAACTTCTGGAAATTTATCCAAAGCATGAGAAAAATGCCGAAATTTAAATACCCTACGAACATCGAGAGCAATGTTATGAATTTTAAAATGTGAATTTCCACTGCAATTATAAACTCATTTAACATTACTGGCTACCTATATAAAATTGTGTAGTTATGAAACATACTCTATCAACTTAATTGATAAGAAAGAAATTAAAAAGAATGAATGAAATTAAACATACAAAAGAGCGAACAAACTTTCGCTGATCAGAGTGCAGGGAGGGTTAAACTGATTGGAGTGAAATATTTTGATTGTCTGTAAAGGGCAAGTATTATTACAAAAGTGTATGTGCATTATGGAATTTTCTAATCAAGTACATGTTTAGTTACTGACAGTTTAATAAGAAATATTTACACACTACTTCATTAATCTTTCAAGGTCATAAATATCGCAGTTTAAAAATTGTTAACATAAGGATTAAAAAAAACTTCATACCTATATTCAAGAGTAGGTAACCCTACTGCTTAGCTCACAATAAGATGGCTTTGGACTTTAATAACAAGTCCCAAACATATTAATATATTATGAAAAAAGTACTTCTTTGTACCTTTACTAAACAGGTGTTGAAGTTTGAATGAAAAATCATTTGTTATCTTTGAGTTAGTAAAATATTTAATTAAATAACACTAATTTTTTTCTACGCAAACTAGGTAGGTATTACATCTTAAGTGGCTGTTACCTGACAGGTGGAAAGAAGTTCCACGGGTCGGCTAGTATCAAATATATAGATTTACATGGTTGCTATTTGTTTCAGTTATGATTGTCGCGGAGTCTTGGAAGGCGAACTATCTTCTTTGGGTAGTACCAGTTCTAGCTATCATTATTATCCTTGCTTCACTCGCATTCGTCTGTATTGTGCTTGGGATCCGCCTATACGCAAAGGCCACTTGCGGAAGGTTTAAGAAAACAAGCAGGATGGACGGGAAAACCGTAATAGTTACTGGATGCACCAGTGGAATAGGACTGGAGACGGCTAAAGAGCTGGCGAAAAGAGGTGCACGAGTTATCATGGCGTGCAGAAGTTTGGATAAGGCTGAGAAAGTCAAAGGTATGAGTGGAAAGTATTTTTTATGTGAGTTGCTGTCCCAACTTGTTTGCTGTTTACACACGGATCTCCTTATCTTGAGAGACACATTAGGGTTACTTTTGAATATCGATTTCATGCAAATTGGAAATCAGAATCGGATAAGTATGTCATTTTAGGTAGGTACCTACTCTTGAACACATTTATAGCGGGTTATTAACATTTATTTCGAACAAAATTCAATAAATCCGATAAAATAATTTATTGTCAATTATTAACTAAAGTTTAATAATTCGCTAGTATTGTGTTAAAAAGTATCTAAATGGACATATCCGATTCCAATTTACAATATCGCATACACATACATATCTTCACGCCAAGTCCCTTACGAGGTAGGCAGAGAGTATCGAGTGCCAGACCACACGATCCTGACTTGCTTCCTTCACATTCATAACCCTTTTCATACAAACACGCCGGTTTCGGAGACTCTTGACACCACCCTCGGATAATATCCGATTGATCTGATTGTGAAATGTCAGCCTTGATCTCCCCGGGTACCTACATCCATTCACATTCGTATTGTATATCTGCTTTGTCAATCTTTCATCTGTCATTCTTTCCACATGACCTAATTAATTGATATTCAAGAGTAATCCTAATGGCCTGTTGACACATTAATGTTATAGAAGTGTTGTTGTCCTGTGACCGTAGGTTTACCTACTCCTAAGTCTCGATTAATGCAATACCTACTGGTAATACGAATCGAATAGGTATGTTATTTTAGGTTCCCTTGAACAGGCAAATTACTGCACATCACTCTGTCACCAGTTTTTTATGTTTGTAATAACCCATTTAACCTATGCTCGCAACGTACCAGCTGCCAGGCAGAAATGCAGAATATTTATTCTATTCAGTGGTCCGAGACGAATACAACAATTGAATGATTTCCTTGATCTTTCTAAAGTTCCATTATCAAATTCAAACTTTGGTAGTTACGCTTTTTAAAGTAGGTAAATACAAACATATTTTTTAAAGATCGGTTTACAAGTAGTATAACCTTCCTTTTTTAAGTTGGTTAAACAATGACCGTATTTCATAAAGTCGTGGTTTGAAGTACCTAGATTATTAACAGTAGGTATGAAAGTAATAGGTAGGTAGGTACGTACTTAAGTCAGGATATTCCTGTTGTTAACTCCCCCATGTTTTAAAGTTTTAGCCCTTCATCTGATCGTCTTACAGCCCATAGGCCGTTGCTTTGCCAAATTAATGTAATATTAAACATTTTTGTCGTTGTCTAGATTACCCATTCTAAAACTAGACATAAACTTTTCCCAATTCTCACTATATTTCTTACTGATCTGTAGGGTTACTCTCGAAGCTCGATTCATGCATTATTGGAAGTTGGAATCGAATATGTCATTTTAGGTACTCTTGAACACAATACTGGCGAATTATTACCATTTAGTTTAGTAAATAGTTAATTATTTAATCCTATTCGTTGAATTTATTTGTAACAAAATGTTAATAACCCCTAATTCTGTGTTCAAAAGTACCTAAAGTGACATATACGATTCCAATTTCCAATTCGCATGATATCGAGATTCAAGAGTAACCCTACTGCATTCTAAATTCACAAGATGCCTTGATGTCGACTATCTTGTGGATAGAGGCTCCACGTTCCAACCTCATCCAGTTAATAAAGTCGTCATGTCACGGTGAAGACTAGGAAGACAAGACATGTTTGGAGGAAATACCAAACACAATTCAGTTATCATTGTATTTAAAACTGGTATTTTTTTCTTTCTAGATAAAATAATTGATGAAACAAAAAACACCAAAGTTTTAATCAAAAAGCTTGACCTGAGTTCCTTCGCATCCATCAGGTCCTTTGCTGAAGATATTAACAAGACAGAAGAGAAGTTAGATGTGCTCATCCATAACGCTGGTTATGCGGAAACCTTCAAAAAGAACCAATCAGAAGATGGCATCGAATTAACCATGGCAACCAATCATTATGGTCCATTCTTACTTACCCATCTCCTAATAGACTTGCTGAAGAAAAGTTCCCCATCCAGAATTGTAGTCGTTGCATCATCGTTATACAGATTAGCATCAGTTAACCTAGACAACCCTAACCCAGTAAATACTCTACCAGGTTATCTATACTACGTGTCTAAAGGAGCAAATATTATGTTTACAAGGGAATTAGCTAGGAGATTAGAAGGTACTGGAGTGACTGCAAACTGTTTGCATCCTGGACTGATAGATTCTGGAATTTGGAGATCTGTTCCCGCACCGTTAAGTTGGGGATTGAACTTAATCAATAAATGCTTCTTTAAGACACCAGTAGAAGGTGCTCAGACTTCTGTAATGTTAGCAGTTGACGAAAGTCTTTCAAATGTAAGTGGAAAGTACTTTTCGGACTGTCGGGAAAGCTCATTGTCTAGTTCGGTCATGGATATGGCTAAGGCAAGAAAACTTTGGGAGATATCGGAAAAGATGGTTAAGCTGGAAGATGGTGATCCAAGAATTTAATTTTTTATTGCTAAAGAAAGCGTATACTATTAAAGTACTATCTACTATTTAAATTATGCGCTTTGGCTTTACACTTTTATTTTTAAATTTGCTGACCTAATCTAAATTTAAGCGAAATGATTAATTATGAAATAACAACTCTTATATATAGATGTATCTTTAAAATACATTCGGATTTCTGAAGCTTGACGAATATAGACGAAGCGCAAAATTTAAATATGTTGGTGGATAAATATAGTAGATGAAAGCCCTTGTAGCAAATTTAATTATTTTTTTAGGTATTAAAACGGCTATGCAGCCTCTTGTATCACGTTATCTCAATACCACTTAATAATTATTCACTCATTACTTGAGTATATCAGTTTATCACGTCATATTCAGTACGAATTTTAAACAATTTTATTAGCTGATAATTAAGTGTACTCTTCCAAAAAATATATAATGCTTAGTTTAATTTTTGTATTGTAAAATGTGATTTTACTTAAATAAAAAAGAAATAAAAATACCTCCTTAATAATTTAATTGAGACCACAACATTAATCCCATTATTATTAGTCTACCAGTTTTTTAAAATGTTATTTTAAATGAAGACTTCAACACTTGTATACATTGGAAACTTATATGTATATATAATAAACCCAGCTTCATGTTGGCATCTTTAATATCTATGCGACTTGTATTTTTTACCACCAGCAAAAGCGTTTACCATATTGTAATGTCTTAAAAGAAATAGATACAAATAAAAGAGGGTTATAAAAAATTCATGCAATATTATTTCTTGATAAGGCAATAAGGTGACAATAACTTATACTAAAACTAAATTACATATTAAATATTTCACTAATCTACTAAATTAAATTGATCTAAGAATGTTTGATCCACACCTAGTGCTGTACCCAGACTTTCCCTTTGTTTTTTGCTATCAGTCTTTTCAATATCTTCAAACACTTTATCTAAATAATCTATATTTATTACATTCTCAGTTGAGCTACAGCTTGGACTTAATAAATCTGGCAATAAAATTCTGTTTGCTTCCATCCTGGAAGAGCTTGTTCTATTAAGTGTGTTAATATTTTCCTTCTCTTCGGCAATAGCTACTTCATCAGTCTTTTGCATAACATTAGCTCTGACTTTCTTGAAACGGTTTATAATCTTTTCTAAAGAACTAGTCTTTTTTATTAACTGAGTGTTAGGTTTAGGTGTTACAGCTTTTTCTTCATTTGGTAATTCTGCAATAGGTGAAACAATATCAGCACCCAGCTTATTCATTTCTGACTCTATGTTGTAGACTACTTGTTCCAATCTTTCTTCTACTCCATTCACTTTTATCAAAGGTACATCTGAAGTATTTTCTTTTCGAGAGCTTTCAGCATTTCCTTGTGGTGTACTTATGTTACTAATACCTTCCAAACAGGCTATTCCAGATAATTCCAACTGTGAAACAGTATCTTCTTGCATAATAGAAAGTTTTCTTCCTTTGATGTTAGTGAAACACCTTTTCTCTCTATTTTCAAACAAATTTGGTGAAGAGTGACTGCGGTAAAGACCATTATTTTCACTAAATGTATCACTAAACAATCCACCCTTTTTAATTTTGATGTTTGGTCGTTCGTAATTAAATTTATGCTTTTTTGAACTGCTAGTCTTTTTTGTAGACAACAATCTTAAGATTTGTTGTTTTGTGAATCCAGATGAGCATTCTGCTATTGTTTCATTTGCCTTTATACTTGAAATAGTAGATATGTTAGGATTTTGAGTTGTTGAATGATCATTTGGAGCTTGATACAATATACTTTTCAAAAAATCTTCTCTTGGTGCTTGATATACGGGTGCTACTAATTTGGTTTGAGGTCTTGCAAAATACCTTGATGTTTTAAGGAAAGTAAATTGTTTTCTTGTTGGTTTGAGTGGAGTAACTGAATCCACTAGTGTTTGAAACGGAATACAATTTGTGTTAAGGTCAGATAGATCTGGCAGAGGAGGAAAAGGATGAAACTCTGTATCATATTTCTGTAGTGTGAACGACTGACTATGAGTTGATGGAGACAGCTGCAACATAAAAATTACTAAAGTTATTGAAAGATATAATTTAACCATGACAGCTTAGAATTTATAATATATATATTATATAAAAACAAGTTGTATTAGTTACAATATTTATAACTCAGGAACGGCTGACACGATTTGGATGAAAATTGATGGGAGATAGCTTTTTAGCTATGAACCAGGAGATGGACCTAGGATACTTGTTATATCATTTGACTATAAGGAGACCAGAAAAAAACATTCTATTTTTCCCATTCAAACTGAACAGGTGAAATCAAGTTGGAAGGAACGGCTAATACTTTAAGTAACACATATTTCAACCACTAGAATTATGATAACAATTATAGTTCTTTCTTTTTTCTAAGGAAACCAGCAAATTATAGTTTTATAGACATATTTAGTATATGAAAATATTAATAAGTTAGAAAATTAAAAAAAAATAAAAAATAAAGAAACAAATATTACAGGAAAATTATATTTACTTTATTACACAAAAACAAATCTGTCTTTCAAGTGGAATAATCCAGTCTCCTAGCAACAGTATAATGCTGCTAGTGTGTTAGTGTGGTCAATGCATCACACCTAAATTGATAGACAAATTTTGCTAATTCTTTTTGTCTATAAATCAGTAAATAGAAAATAATGCCAAGCGATATAAAGTTCGCCAGATTATCAAAAGATGGGGTTGTCATATCCCAACACCCAAAAATTTCATTTAAGACATTCAGCAGATGTATTGCCAAATTAGATTAAGCAATGGATACCTGTTTAAGTAAATATTGCAGAGCTATCTCATTGGGTCACATAATGTGATAAAGAATGAATTATTTTTACAATCTGTTTCTCACCTGTAATTTGCCTTCCAGATTTATAACTCGTTTTAAAAGGGCTTCGAAAGCCGACACCAATGCATTATATTTTTGATTGCCCCCATCTAAATACTCATGAAACTTATAAATCTCATCTCCTATTTCAGTATTTTTTAGCACAAATGATGCAGCAATTACAAAACCTCTGATTAGGTTTGGGAAGGATAACTTTCCATCTATATCAATATTTTTTAGAACAAATCTTTGTTGACAATTCACTTGCGCCTCAAGATCTTTGGTACATATCTTTTCGTTGGGATTATATTCAATCATATAGGAACTTCTTTCAGTTTGACCTGTTTGCTTATTAATGAGACATTTTGAGTATTCTAGAACTTGACAACTAGTTTCTAAGTACGGCGAAACGTTAATATTCCACTTATATTCCATTAAATCTAGCTGTGAGTCTAATTCTTGTAACCAACAATCAAAAAATATAGATTGTTTATTAACATCTTTTATTTTCAGGATTTCAGCTTTGTATGTATCATCCAAATTGTTTTTTAACACAAAATCATCAACTAATTTATTGATATATTGCTGAGCATGGGCCGTTGATATCTCCATTTTAGTTATATTATTTCTAAATAACTCAGCTATTTTCTCCATAGTTTTCCTCTTCATTAGGTGGTTAGAAAGCCTACTACTGGTTAACATTCGCTGTTTATGAACACAATCAATAAAATCGTTGCTGTTTGATTTATATTTCTCAGTCAAATCTCTGAAAAGTTCTTTCTGACTTGGATTCACCATTCTCTCAATCAGTGCCTGTTTTAAAGCAAGTTGTGATAGTTCAAATAGCAATACTGTGACTTTATAACATGCGGGATTCACTAAATACGACGATATTATAGGAGTAATAGATCCTTGTTTACTATAATTAGAAATTAACTGTGTCAACTCATTTCTATACGTTCTTTCGGCTTTAGAATCGAAAAGAGGCCATGTTAAAGACTGATTTGGATCAATTAAACACACTAAATAATACGATAAGTTATTAAACAATGTTTTTGTAGGCTTTTCTAAAGCATTCTCTTTAAAAACAGTTCTCGAAAGCTCAGAAGACATAGGGTATAATTTAGAAAGTAAACTTATATTAAGATTTGTCTCTTCTTTTAAAGTAAATACGAGATCTCGTTGCATTGTTATTGTTGACATTTTAAAGTTTGTTACACTGTCGCACACAATTTTTCTTACAATTTATTAAAAGCGTATAAATTAATGATGTTCCAAGGTAGGAACTTTATTTCTATTACATGCAAGAGTTAATAAGAACCATTTCACATTTTAATACTATTTTCGTGTATTTTAACATCTGGTTAAATTTGGTAAAGCCAGTATAACAAAAAATAAAAATGCAAAAGCTCTATACGAAACCATTTCGATTCACGATTTATCACGAAACCATCAACAAAATTCAAATTTGAAGTTTCCAAACGTTTCCTTGAATCCTGCATAACAGATTAAAAATTGAATTTGAATTAAATTTTAAAAAAGTGGTGCCAATGTCATGAAATGAAAGACGATGGTCGTAGTTTTTTGTTTTCTAATTATTGAACTTTGGGTAAATTATGTAAAACATTAATTAATTTAGGTTTCAGTAAGTTTAATTTTGTTTAGCAAAGTGCACAAGTGAAATATTTGTGAAGGAATTTGTGTAAAGTGTATTTCTTTGTCGCCGCCAAATCTCCCAAAATGAGCATGAGTAAAGTGGCCACACATTATTTAGTTATTAATACTGATGATGACATTAGCATAGATTTAGTATGTACTAGATAAACAAAGTCAGTTAAAAAGCGAAACCAAAAAAATATGCGTGAGTGTGAGTAAATTGTTTATGTATGAGTTAAAGAAAGGGTTGNNTTCACAGCGATGCACTATGACAGGAACACTATGAGCTCTTACTCGCGTAAATATTGGCACATAGGTACCTGACTCTCTCTCTCTCTCTATTCCTCTAAGGCAATTTGTACCTGATAAGGACTTCTCACTCCCACGCTATGTTGATCTTGTACATACTAAATCTATGGACATTAGTGACAAATGGAATAGCCCATTTGAATACTTGCGATATCGTGATATTAGGATCATGATAATATTGAAAATGTAATACGCCCCATTACATATTTTGTCAATATTCTCAATAATATCATCGTCATTAATCGGCTGTGATTAATCAGTATACTACTTGAATCAGTCTTGAATCAAATCAATTGAATTTACTAGAATTAGGTTGTGTTTCACATTCGATTAAAATTAAGTTAATCCGAATTCTACATGGATAACAGTAGAAAGTGCCGGGCTTCTTTGCAGAATAGACTATCTGCCTTTTTGCCAGGCAGTCCATAAAAGGCGAGCATAGGCTTATATAAATTCGCCGCGGCAAAATCCGAACCGATGTGCCCCGTCACAGTGGGCGTTGCTCCATACAAAATTTATGCAAGCGATCTAGGCGGATTATATTTCGCTATTGCTTAAATTGACGATCGAATACAGTTTTATGCCGACATACCAGATAAATGGTGTATGATGTTTACTGTTACACGAAGAAAGAATCTCGGACAGAAAAAGTGACGGTAAGACGGACCTCAGAAACTATTAAAATGTCAGAAATAATAGTGAGATGTATAGTCAAGGAAGGGAGGAATTCCGAATTCCTAACTGTTCTTAGAACACCGAAAAAAAGGAATAAAACGAAGCTGATCACAGACATCGCCTCTTTTGCCCATTCGGTGGTAAGAACCTGTGTCCACAATTACCACATTACAAATGAAAAGCTGCCTACAGTTGAAAAACTTAGAAAAAAAAACGACAGGTTGCACTCCGTGAGCGCCGGCAGAAATGAAAACTTGAATATCAACGTTGTTCATTTTTGATATTTTGGAACGGTTAGGGAATAATTATGCACGAATTGATTTAATTATCAGTATGAAAGTACTACTATTTATGTGATAGAATACAATATTCATTTATTGCTCTATCGTACACAAACATGACAACACGACGTAATACGTAACGTATAACAATACGTTCGATCAGGTCACGTATCCCGAAGCGAGATTAGAAGTTTAGAAGAAAAAGGCAGTTATCTTTTCAGAATTTAAAAGTTGCCTCCAGGTAATTACAAGTAATTTATTTCATTCCAAACAGAAACTCCCTATTATTCTAAATATTAAACAACTTTTATTGGATTGTAAAATTCACGACTTGGACATTGCTTTATGTTGGGTGTCTGGTCACAGTGGCATAACAGGCAATGAGGAAGCTGATAAGTGGACGAAAGAATCCATAGCATCTGGATCTCCTCTACACTTTAAATGTTACGTACTTGATGTAGTATATCATGCTAATATTCTGCTGACAGAGACTTGGAACTCTGTATGGCAAACTTCCAGACTTCATACTGGTCGATACTATGGCTCCATACAACAGACAATCATCTGAAAGCCTCTGTTTTTCAAGCTCCACAGTGCCAGTAAAAAAGTAACCTCCATTATTAGCAGATTACGATTAGATCATACATGTACTCCAGTATTTTCAAATAAAATTCGTGTGCGTGATCATTCCATTTGTGAATGTGGATTGGACGAGGGCTCTCCTGATCACATTTTCTTTAGTTGCCTTAAGTATTCCATTTCTTTGTACGATTTGTAACCTTCCTCTATTCCCCGTCCAATAAATTTTCAATCCCTGTTGTGTTATACCAATACCTGCATTATTAAATTAATAAGCCATTACATAGATCGCTTCCAAATAAAATTGTAACATAATGTAACTACATTATGTTACCATTTATTTATATTTAGTTATATGTGTAGTTGTGAAATGTATATTGTGTTGATTGTTCTAACAATTTAAACAAAATATATGTGTTCGTCCATTATTTGTTATGTGTTTGTTTCAGTTGGTGGCAATATCTCAATATCTTTCAGCATATACCGATCACATGCAATTGTACCGTGTCTTAGTTACAACGCAGATATTGGCGAAATCCCATTAAAAAAGTGGGCAAAACCCATTAAAAAAAGGAGAAAATACTGCATCTGTCATCGCCGAGAATATGCCACTGGTGACTGGCAATAAAACGTAGTGATCGAAGTAATGACCTAAGGTAGTGACTAGATCACAGAGTAAAGATCATTAGTGATTATATTTATTGTCTTTGACTGGCAACACCGGTAAAAAATAACCTAAAACATAGCACCAAAATCCGAATGTTTGCTGCTGTTTGCTTCACGTGGGAAAAGTTAATTTGTGGTTGCGTTGTTTTTCAACAATTTGTTTATAGTACTACAATCCGTTAGAACTTTATGTTATAGGGATGTTTGCAAAAAAATCAACATGGTAAGTATTTATGTTTTGTAATTTATAATAAAAAAAATACGTTTTAACCACTTTAAACTATCTATTGGTATCTATCATTTAAAGTTTTATAAAGTCAAAAAATGTGTTTTGTATCACATAATGTTTTAGAATTTTGATGTTTTTGTTTTAATGTACATAACATCTTGCATGTGTCTGCATACATGCCTTAGCATATTCCTTGATAACAACTTTTTGCATGTGTCTCTGCATGCATTCCTTGTTATAATTTACAAACCTAGTTGGTATCTAGTTTCTGTGGTTTTGTCTCTCTGCTTTCTAGTTAAAATTCCATATTAATAGCAAACTAAATATTAACAATGTACATTAATGTTCTTTTAAGTTTATTGCTACACTGAGCTTTACTATTGCCTTAACAATTTTGATGAAACATATTTTAGATTATGGGGTGCTGCCTTTTTTTCCACTCTTTTATCCGCTTTATCCGCGGTTATATAATAAGTTTTTCATAAACTATTAATAAATTACTGATAAACATGAGCTAAAGTACTCCAAGGTTTGACTTCTAATTATAGTCTTTAACACACTGATACAGACTATTACATCAACTAAACTTTACGAAGGCCCAATTTCACCAACATCGTCTTTGTCTGAGAATAGCTATACCAGTAATAAAGTTGTCCCTTACATTTACTCTTGTATAACTCAACTTAAGTTTCACAAGCTCTATTCTGTGCGTATCAATTCTTGGATTAACTATTCTGTAGAATAATGTTTTGCTTTATTTGTGGCATCTTCTAGCATATAATACGGCCACAGTATGTATGCTGTTCCTTATAAGCATTACGGCCCATTAGCATATATTTTACTTTAGTAGGTTTATCATACGTCATTTCTTGCTTGTCCATTGTGAATTAATGTCAGTAATTAATTAATGATTACAATTTGAACCGACTTGTGAGATGATGTACCTACTGCTTTATGTTTTATTTTGTTTGGTGATTTAATTACTGTTATTATTATTACTTAATATTTAAATATTAAGTTAGTTTATAATTAAAATGTTTTTTTGTGTAGTGTCCTACTCACCTGAAAGTGGAAACTGTCTAAGAATATGAAATCCTATTTTAAAATGACCTTGTATTGTACCTATATTCCAAGTGACATTTAATTTGTACCAACGGAGAATAGACAAATTGATACCTGCATTGCTACCTTAGATAAAAGAATTCTTAAGTATTTACTATCATAACAATTAACCGTGATCTTATTTTGTCTTTTAACCTTTAAATTCTTCATCTTCACTGTCATTGTCGGAAATTAGTTTTATCAAGAAAACATGACACCTTACAAACTTACACAATATCTTTTGCTATAGCCTGTTTTTTAATCTCCGAGACTAAATTGACAGATGTAAATGTAAAATTTACAAATAATGATACCTGTGTTTTTTTAGTAGTGCTGGCTGTCATATGGTAGCGATTTTGCCAAAACGTAAATTATTGTAGATTTTTGAAGAATGGAAAACTTAATTTTGTTTCATACTACTACCCAAAATTTATTAGCCATTATAGCTGACATCGAAAAAGAGAATGTTATATCAAAGATTCTTTTTAATAGCGTACTTCCGAAGTGATCCCATTGTCTACAAGTCTGGGTCTTCTTGAAGGAATCAAGGAAAATACTTAATTTTTGGTGCAATTAGACGAGATTATAGTGAAATTGAAGTCGGTTTTTTGCAATTTACTGAATTGTAAATTATGTTAAGCTTTTGTCTTTAAATCTATTGAAATGTTTGAATGTGCCTGTTGTGTGTAAGTTATCAATTACCAACTATTTGCATTATTGTATTACTATAATGCGTCATGTTTTAAATTCAAAAAAATAGTTGTGGGGCCTGAACAAATTACAAAAATTGATCTAATTAGCAAATTATGTTCTTGTATGCTTGTGTTATTGGTGCTAAAGGGGGATACTAATACATGGATATACTTGTGTTTTCCCCTGTGATGGTTTGGGTCTTCTGTGTGAAAAAAGGCCTTACCCTACTACGAGGGTCAAACTGTAAGTTCTTAGAAAATCAAAAACTAAGCATTCTAGCAAGTTATTAGTTTTATTATAACTTTTCAAAAT